>PVHX01003965.1:0-25916 GCA_004024805.1 Geosciurus inauris
TTGAAACTAAACCCCTATCTCTCACCATGCACAAAATTCAACTCAAAGTGGATCAAGGACCTGGGAATCAGACCAGAGACCCAACGCCTAATAGAAGAAAAAATAGGCCCAAATCTTCATCATGTCGGATTAGGACCATACTTCCTTAACAAGACTCCTATAGCACAAGAAGTAAAATCAAGAATCAACAAATGGGATGCATTCAAACTAAAAAGCTTCTTCCCAGCAAAAGAAATAATCAATGAAGTGAACAGAGAGCCGACATTCTGGGAACAAATCTTTGCCACACACACATTTGATAGAGCACTCATCTCCAGGATATATAAAGAACTCAAAAAACTTATCACCAAAAAAACTAACAACTAACTAAAACTGTGGAACCAACCTAGATGCCCTTCGATAAATGACTGGATAAAGAAGCTGTGGTACATATACACAATGGAATATTACTCAGCAATAAAAGAGAATAAAATTATGGCATTTGCAGGTAAATGGATGGAGTTGGAGAATATCATGCTAAGTGAAGTAAGCCAATCAATAAATGGGCCAAAGAGCTGAACACAAACTTCACAGAAGAAGATATATAATCCATCAACAGACATATAAAAAAATGATCAACATCTGTAGCAATCAGAGAAATGCAAATCAAAACTACCTTAAGATTTCATCTCACACCAGTCAGAACGGTAATTATCAAGAATACAAACAACAATAAGTGTTGGCGAGGTTGTGGGGGAAAAGGCACGCTCATACATTGCTGGTGGAACTGCAAACTGGTACAACCAATCTGGAAAGCAGTATGGAGATTCCTTGGAAAACCTGGAATGGAACCACCATTTGAGCCTGCTATCCTGCTCCTCGGTCTATACCCAGAAGACTTAAAAACAGCAAACTACAGTGCTGCAGCCACCTCAATGTTTATAGCAGCTCAATTCACAATAGCTAAACTGTGGAACCAACCTAGATGCCCTTCGATAAATGACTGGATAAAGAAGCTGTGGTACATATACACAATGGAATATTACTCAGCAATAAAAGAGAATAAAATTATGGCATTTGCAGGTAAATGGATGGAGTTGGAGAATATCATGCTAAGTGAAGTAAGCCAATCTCAGAAAACCAAATGCCAAATGTACTCATTGATAAGTGGATGCTGATCCATAATGTGGGGAAGGACATGGGAACAATGGTGGAACTCTGTTCACAGGGGTGTAAGGGGGGAGGGGGCATGGGGACAGTAAAGGTGGTGGAATATGATGGTCATCATAGCCCTAACTTTATGTATGACTGCATATATGTTGTGATTCTATACAACTTACAACTAGAGAATTGATAAGTTATCTTCTATCTATGTACGATGAATCAAATTGCACTCTGTTATCATGTAAGCCTAAATAGAATAAATTAAATATGAAAAAAATAAAATGAGAAACATAAAAAGTTGGGAAAAAAAAGACTTATCTGCCTTTTTTACTGTGTTCACATTTGCACTCATGGCATAAAAGCAATGGTAAATACAACTGCTGATGTCTTAGCATGAATCAAATGAATCAAGGCAGTGGTCCCAAAGAGTACCAAGAGTAACTGCATTCTTCACAGCCATACACTCACTTTTTTTTTAATGCAAGTTTTATTTAAGAATGTGCTTGAAGAGGTAAAATTCTTTCAAATTTTATTAAACACCAATATTACTATATCTGTTTAACATGTGTAATAAAATGAGAAGTACACATGAAGTATTGCAGCTAAATAGCAAAGATGCAGTGCCCACAAAATTTATGTGTGTGGTTGTTTAGCTGCGAGATGAGCTAGCTGCTCTTTTCATGAACCATCCCGTTACCATGTTCATTTGAAAAAAAAAAAAAAAAGAAGAACTCCATCTAAATAAATGTAAAAGGGTTCACATTTTCTCAAAAATGAACAAAATGAGCCTTTGAGGCAAACAGCTGACACTATTTATTGCCAATGATAAAATCTGCACTTTTACATGGAAATTAGAATTTTGGAAAACTTTGACCTCTGTGAGCTTGGACAGTTTTCTAGTACTTAAAACTTTTCTGATGAGATCAGGAGTGATTTTAACAAATGTGATATTTTGATATGGTAAAATTGAATTTTTCGGAATTTACAAAGTCTACATAATAAGCAAACCACCAATGCACAATATTAGAACATCATACATTACACATAGTAGAAAGATCCCTTCCAAGTTCAGGACAGACCAATGGATTTCAAGATTTCAGAAGATGGAATGACTCACTGATTTAGTTTCAGATTCAACAATGGAACTAACTTTCAAGAAACTACCACTTGCCCAGTTTTAGTTTAGTACAAATAACATCCATAATTATCTGAAAAGACGATTAAAACATTCCCTCCTACCTCTTCTAATAAAGAAAGATTGTTTTTCAACCAAAATGTATTTCTCCACAGATTAAATGATATTCCTCTGTAAATACAGGAATCTGCTGTTATTTTTATTCCTTAAGCAACATATTTAAAAGTTTTACAAAATTTTCCTGCCATTTATTTATTTACTTATGGTTTGGAAACTATAGTAGCCCCTCCCCCTTTAGCTACAGCTTTACTTCCTGTGGTTTCAGCTATCTATGGTCTGTCATATAGCAAAACTATCAGAGGTTTTTGTTTTTTTTTTTAAATTTCATGGACACAAGATTCATTCCTACCATACATCTTAGCAATGTCAATATATAAAATTTTATTAAGTCAAGAACTATCACCACAGTTAGCATTACTATTCTTGTGCTTTGACCTGAACACAAGCGCTGCAACTCTGCAACAATCTGCCAAAGGCTGCTAAGGCACTCCAAGATAGAGACAGGAGGAAAGAGGGATGGGTGGGAGAGACCACATTCACGTAACTTTTGTTATAGTATACTGTTATAATTATTCTACTTTATTATCAATTATTGTTAGTCTCTTACAAAGTTTAATTTATAAGTTAAACTTTATCAAAATTTAGTTTTTATAAACTTTTCCTTTTTGATAAACTTTATCAAAGGAAAAAGCATAGTACATACAGGGTTCAGTACTATTAGCAGTTTTAGGCATCCAGTGGGAGTCTTGAAATATATTCCTGTGGACAAAAAGGTACTGCTATATACTTACTTTTCACAAAAACTTTTACTTATGTCAACCCATACTGAGCTTATTACTCTTATTTTAAATGAATTTTAATAAATGATGATGGTATGAATTTAAGTTAATTTGATAAATATTAAGTTCTTTAAAATCCTGTTTTAATTTTAGATACAGTAAATATTTATAGGCATAATACTATAGACAAAAATCCTTTGGTATTCTCAAAAATTTTTAAGACTTCAAAAACACTGGTTTAGAGTATGAATTGGAAGATCTGAGTGCTGAAGCCTATATACTTGGCTCTCCATTAAATACTTAAAAACTAGCTAGTATTTGAGTAATTCATAGTAAGGAATTTAAAACTTACCATTTATCGATTTTAAGAAATAGTGCAAAGATTTGAGGTACTCGGAGCAAGGGTCTAGTTAATTTAGTGACAGAAAAGAAACTGAAGACTAGATCTAGTATAGTGGTTGATAGAATGAAAAAGGAATAAGTATATAATAAAGAAGAAAGCTTCCGAAGGTTCAGCTCATAGTCTTGGGGTCACAACAAAAATAATTTTTATGTATTGGAAATTTCTATATGTCAAGAAACACTATAAATTCTTTAATACATTATGTCACATCATCATTGCAACAACTTTGTAAAGAAAGAATTATTATTTCTATCACTTAAAATATGAGGAAACTGACGCATAGAAAGAATAGTTGAATCAGCAAATCATCCTTCACAAGTCTCCTTGAAATAACCAATTCAGACAAGAACCATCAATGATATATACCAAAACCAAAAGGTAAAAGTTAGGAGGAACAGCTATTTCCACCCCTATAATAGGGGTGATACATGGACATCATTAGGATGTTTATAGGGGTGATACATTTGACCTTGATTATCTTAAATGATTAAACTTATAATTCCTAATAGAGGAACAACCTGGCTTTTTTTGTTTTGTTTTGTTTTGTTGGAAGGACAGTATCTTCATTGGGCATGAGTCCTGACAACACAGACACAGACGGCTGCTCTGGACACCAAGTCTCATGAAGATGTCCAGGGCAGATGGTGGCCAGAAAGGTAAGGAATGCTCCCCTAAGTGGCCACCCCACATCCCCCGTGGGCCACGCTGAGGCTAGGAGTGCATGAAGCAGTTAAAAGTGTTGTATGTAGACTCCAGATCAAACAGCATCTGGCATACCTGGGAGTCATCCAGCTCGTTGGATGCCGACATGCTGCTCATGGTCTGTAGCCATTGGCTGACTGTTTGGTGGCCTTCGAAGTCTGGGGACAGGTGGCTTATGCAGTGCATGGTCTCCATTAGCTCCCACAGGTTGGGCTGGATCTTGTCCATGGCATGGATCTCCAGGCACAGTTTGTCCATGATGTGATGGCTAGTGAGACGACATCAGCAATGCAGCAATTAAGATTGCCCCCTTGTTATCCTTGACCCTCTCCATGGCTACTGGGCAGTCCAGGCAGAACTTGTGGCAGAATTCATCAATGGAACTGATTTTTGAGTTTCGAACCTGCCGGAAGGCAGCTCTGTAGTGGACCAAGGGCCAAGAGCAGGCTGCAGTCCTTTATGTATGCTTTTTCCAGTGCCTGTATTGTCTTCCATACTGCAAACAGCTCTGCCATGATGTCATATCTCCCTCTCCCGGGCATTCTTGTACAACTTCATTTCCTCACACAGCTCTGGCTTGTTCCCAGGAGCTCCCATGCCCAGAGTGGCTGAGATCCCATGAAACATCCTGCAGGCTCTGTCATCACAGAATGAGACCTGGGCAGCTCCCGGAGATGGCATGGAGGCACAACCTGGCTTCCTGGCTTTTATATCCTTCCTAACATGATGCCCCATCACCTCTCTGGAGCTGCCTTTTTTTTTTTTTTGGCGGGGGTGGGGGGTTAGGGGAGCGGGGGGTGGGGGGCGGGAATACTAAGGATGTAACCCAGGGCCTTGTACATACTAGGCAAGCTTTCTACCACTCAGCTATATCCCCAGCCCTCCCTATGTAGTATTCTTGCCAAAGAAATCAGTTTAATCTGAATCTAATCCAGCCTTTAGACCTAATTTGAGTTTCCAGAAATGCAGGTACTAGAAGGACAAGTTAATTCCCTAAAGAAACAAGCAGACAAAAATGTGGCAACATACTATATAAAACAAGACGTCTGATACTTTCCACATGTCAGTGTCATGGAAAAATAAGAAGGGAGAAGGACTGTCTAAAAGGAGGACAAAGAAATGTATTAATCAAATATAATATGTGAACTTTGGATCCTGGTCCTTCTTAGTTGGAAAAAAAAAAATTATAAAAGACATTTGAACTCCAAAAAAATTTGAATATGGATACTAGACAACACAGGAAAATCACTGCTACTTTTCTTAGAATGACAAAAGTAATGTAGTTATATAAAAGAATATCTTTTATTTTTAGAATACGCATGCTTAAGTTTTTAGTGGTAAAGTTATTATAATATTTACAATTTATTTTCAAATGGTTCAGTTACTTTGCTTTATATGTAAAAATTTTTATAATAAAAAAATGGAAACAAGCAAAAAAAATCCCTATTAAATATATTTTTCTCTCATTTGCTCAATCTAACCAAGAAGTTTTTAGTAGGGGCAAAGTAATTACTCTTGTCAAACATTAGCAGTGAAGCAGTACCCAAAGCCAAGGGGTTAATGTTTTCAGAACTACCATATTATTCCAAAGAATCTCCCAGGGCCCAAACACAGTCATGGCCTGCTTAATTAGTGTTTGTGAGTGGCTTAGGGGCATTTTTAGAATGCTGTCATTCAGGATGAAAAAATCACACAGGAGCAAAGGGAGTGGAGAGTAGAACTCGAGCAAACAAAATTAAATAACAATTGACTTATTTTATTAATTTTAAAAAGAAAAAGAAATTAGGTATGATCCCTTTTAGGACACTGAACACTTCCAGTGATTTATTTCAAAATTTGGGTTAAACACTTATTTTTTCATTTATAAAGCACTTCGATATAAAAGGGTCAAACTTATTAAACAGAGGTAAGAGAGACTGCCATTTTACAGATGAAGAAAATCAGTCTTGGAAAGGATATATGATTTGCCTGAGATCCCTTGGCTAATACGTGAGTCCTGATCCTCTCACACTTGACCAGTATCCTCTAGTGTGGTCACTGAGTGTTCTTACTCTTGGTGACATTCATTTCTCTGAGCTTCAGTGTTCTGCCTAGATAGCTTAAGGCTCATATGAGAAATTGCAGTGGTTCATAATTTGAACTAAAAAACAAATCTTACTATCAGATCCCACTTCCTTCCAGGAGCAGAATGTTGGTGGAGTGAAAGATGGAAAGGAGCCCAGTCTATGCAGGAGGTAGCCTCCTGAAGCGGCCACCTGGGCCACCTGAGAAGCAAGGACAACTCTTCAAACACAGTCATCTCACAGGGTCCCAGGACATGCAGGCAAATGAAAAGACAAGAGTGAGGCTGAGCAATCACATAAATAAGGACACACAAGGAACACTTTGGTGGTCAAGTCCACTCCTCGCAGTGCCTATTTAGACTGCTTTGCCTTCATAAAACTTTGTAACTAGGAGAAATTACTGATTCCATGAAACATAAAGGTCCACCAAATGTTTGCTTTGGCAGATTTTTTTTTCCCTCCCAAAGGGCAGCCTATATAGTTGTATAAGAAAAGCAGGCTTTGTTCTAAAGATTTACAATGTTTCCTCAATGAAAACTGTAATTGACAACCACCAAGAGAAGACAATGCAAAGCAGTGAGAGCTCTGGTTTCTCCCAGTCTGCCAAGATCCATCTCAAAGTAGCACTGGCTTCTTAGGTTCCCTGGACCAGTGTTTAGATCAGTCTTTATTTGGACACATGCATAAGTAGATGCTTGGATATTAGAAGTTCATCATTCAAAGCACTCAAATCTTAAAAACCAAGATTTGTTTTTTCAAACTTCAAAAACAGGAAATTGTATTTAATTCTCATGCTCAGAGTATCAGGTCCCTCCACAAAGAATAAATATTAGACAAAAATGCAACCACACTTTTTCCATATAAAGGGACCCTAAAAGAAAATGCATGATGAACTCTTCAGTTGCATGAGAATCTTAAAGGCTCTGTTATTCAGTGGACTCATTATAGTATAAAAGTTCAAGTACCAGAGGGAGTGATTTTCATATGAATGTTGAGTGTTGCCAGTCACATAGAGGAAACTATCATCTACATAGAGAGCCAAGTCACATCAAGCAAGTGAGGGAGCTGTGAATGACAAGGTAGAGAGAGGGCTGTTCAGATAAGGAACAGACATCACTGGACCCTTTTTCAAAGAAAACTTTGAAGATTTTGTTAGGCTTTTTTCGTTGAACTGTCACAAGTAACAATACAATTGTAAATGAGTGGTGTTCAGTGCCACATCACTGCCATTTATACACCAGCTGCCAATGGCTGCCCATGATGGGAAATTAGCATTTAAGAAGGAGTCGAGGTTAATGGCCTGATGCACAGCCCAACAAGAATATTTTCAAATAAGGTGTGACACCCAACACAGTCACACAAATCAAAAAACCAAAGTAAAACTCCTGTCTGAAAAGAAGAGGAGCAAAAACAAAACAAAACAAAACTACTCCTTTCTGAATATTCCTGATTCTCCAAACACTATCCATCCAAGTCAGGTCCCCAGAGTAAGACTAAACAAACCAACCATGTGTTTCCATTTGTATAATATAGATTAAATGAAGTGAAACTGGAAGAGGTGGGGAAAAAATAACACAACTCATTCTTTTTCTAAACAGAAAGCAAAGAAAGGAATGGGGTGGGGGGGCAATTCCAGTATGAATGGGCAGGAGGAAAGAGGTCCGGATCCCAACCAGTCTCAAGTCTACCATGAGACTTAACCTCCAAGTCTCAATGTTCTCATCTGTGACTCATCTAGCTCAGCACATCTGAAACTGCTCCTCAGAGCCTTGAAGGTTTCGTGGAGTTGCCTCTGAGGCAGCCACAATGACACCAAATGACACAGGAAACTGGTTTCATGCTTTCTCTTACTCAAAACACTTCAGAGTTGATCCGTTTTACACATGGCATTCTGAGTAAAGCCTCCTATTAAAAGGTTCTATTACCAAGATAATTCATAGCTCTGTTAATAAAACCACCTTCCAGCAAGTCCTAGTCCAGATTGACCATGAGTAAATGTTAACATAGCTATGAATTGTCTTGGTAACACAAAAACATTCGACCAAAACACCTTGTGGTCTTTTATCTTTATGATTATGTGATTTCTATATATTTCTTTGGAAAATCATTATTAGAATTAATTCTTGGTTGGCTGATAATATTTATCCTCAAATATGTATATCAGGGTCTCTTATGCCTACTTAAAAGGCAAAGAAACTGAAACTCAGTTAAGACAAGTACCCCAAAATGATATAACTCAGTAGTTGACAAGATTTAAACCTAGGAATCACTGATATTAAAACCATTAAACTTGAGGCTGGGATTGTGGCTCAGCGGTAGAACGCTTGCCTCGCATGCGTGAAGCCCAGGGTTCGATCCTCAGCACCACATACAAAGCAATAAAATAAAGACATAGTGTCCATCTACAACTAAAAAAATATTTATAAATAAATAAATAAATAAAACCATTAAACTCTATTCCATCTTTATAGTTAATAAATAAATTTCACCATAAAAAAATTGTTACTTCATCACTATTATAATTATTTCTCCATGGAATATCAATTTCTTCACTTTATTCCCTAAGAGTAAACACTTACCCTGGTGAGAAGAAATGAATAGCCACAAGTTCTGCCCAACAAGCAAATCTGTTGGGTACAGGAAAGCCCAAAATGTTGACAAAGCCTCCAGGACAATAATGATTGTTAAGAACTTTTAAGGCAAACAAAACTCCTAAAAGAAAATAAAAAACACAAAAACATCAACAATTTAAATGTGGAATCAACATTTACAAAAAAAATAATTAAATGTGACAATGATTATTCAATACATCTTACTTTATGCTTTGAAACATAATATTCTACTCCTTATAACCCAGCTTTTGTTAAAAGATAACGTTCAAGGCAGTCACCCCTTTGATGTTTCTTAGCAAAAATTCATAGGAACATAGTGTGCTACTAAATACATAACACATAAAATGGGAAAGACTCCAGAAATGGTATTAAATGCCACTGAATTGTATACTTTAATACAGATAATTTTACCCTATATGAATTTTAACTCAATAAAAAAATTACTAGTAATGTGTATTTTTCTAACCTCTATAGAAAGACATATTGAAAGCAAAGCATATTTTCTCTCTTCTCCCACAGATGAATAAGGATATATTTTAGAAGGGGGAAGAATGGCAGGGAAAGTAGAAGGATGGATTAGATTTCCTTATTTGATGATTTCCCTCCTTCCCTTCATATTCTAATATTTACAAGACCTACTGTGAGTCCTCAAGGAATTTCAGTCCCATGAAATATCTACAATGAGGAGGAGAGATGAAAGGCCACATGGCTGAAGTCATCCAAGCTGGGTTCAAACACCTACTGGCTGTGTGACCTTGTTACCTCAATTTTCCAGGTCTTTGCTTCCTCAACTATAATATCAAGAGGATGCCATCTCCCTATGATGAACCTTCCATGTGAATTAAATAGGACAAATTATGTAAAGTGACTATCATGGCTCCAAAAACATGGTGTGCGTGCCATGGAAGGGTGTGGCACACTTATTTTAGTGAAATTGAGAGGCAATGCATGACAGATCTCCTGATGGCCTTAAACTGTTAACAGTCCTCCTTTCTTGCTTGTCATCCTTAAGAATAGCTGTCATGTGCTAAATGAAACATCCTGAGATAAAGGGGAAGCTTTATCAGTCCAGGCTCTGTTCTAGTCCCCTATTAGAACTGAATGTCCCTCAAAGCTTTGCTCAGTAACCCATGGCCTTCAGGCATATAACCCATCTGTGGTACAAGAGCAGCACACACAGTCAAGACTCCATCTGCTCTGGGCAGCTCTCTGAGCCTTGCACAACCGGCTCAGTGAAGCCCAGGCTTCCGTTGTCCCTCACTGCCTGTCTGTAACACATTTGCTTCATGTAATCTGTTGCACATGGGTGTGTTCTGTCTCACCAGACTCAGCCCAGTTGGTAACCAGTGCACAGTGAAGTGCTTCATAGGCTTACTCATCTTTTTTGAGAACTTCCTATCACAAATATATCTATGGGTCCTTCTGTGGCCCTACCGTGATGGGGCCAGTGCATGCGCCAACACTACATCTCCTACAAAACCACCCTCCAGCAAGTCCTAGTCCAGATTGACAAAAGAGTAAATGATACAGCATATTATGGTTATAGCAAAAATAATGTCCCTCCTGTGTTTCAATCAGCCTGCTCTTTAAGACGCAGGCCTAGCAACCCTTTTCCTCCAAGGAGTCACCAACTAGGAACCCATGCAGCCACGTGATCTTCACTGCCTTCATGCCTACTACCTCAGAAATTTGTCTGCCTTACCTGAGAAGCCCACAGCACAGTTTCTTCTGTAGTCAGGCTCATCCATAAATTCAGCAAAAGCAAATTGTAAGAGCAAATACACCACCCCAGTGAGTAGGGAGAACGTAGTGATGATATAGGCAAACCATCTACTTCTCAGTCTTCTCTCCAGATTTACTCCTTTCCAGAGCATGGATGCCATATTGAAATACAAATGCCAATCATCAGCATGGTGAAAGGGAGAAAGCAGTAAACGTTGCCAGTCTTTTTGCTGGTAACACTTCTCCACACTAAGGCAGGAGTTATACAGTGGCTTCATAGGATTCAAGAAGAACCAGATGTTGAGAACCAAAGTTGCTAGGGTGACAGGTGGAATATTGTTGATCCCAACTTGAAAGATTTGAGAAAGGAGCAAAATGAGCCCCAAATTAATCCCTCTTGATCTTCGCTGCATGATTGTACATCAGGAAAACAGCCCAGTGATGAGGAAATATGGTCAGATTTTAGGAATATGGGGAGGTGTACAGACAGCTGAACCTAAAACATAATACATGTGAAAATTCATCAATTAAGAATGGGTACATTGATAAGACATTCACTTAAAGATAAGCTCATATTAGGTCTATCCTACTTCCTATTCTAACAGAAATATTGTCCATGTCTCCCAGAGTAACATCCAGGATGCTGGCTGACATACTTCCTTCATTTTGCATTCTACCATAGAAATGTTATCCCGAATTCCAATGGACTGGTTAATGGACAGGTATGCTTTTCTGACACACATACCATGAAATTATAAGTTGTCTTCCTTTATTAAGAAAAAACATGTAATCTAATGAAAAGCCTACAAAGATAATGCATAAAATATTAAATAATTTCTACTAAGAATCCTGAGCCAGGAAGTTTTACCCCCACTCCCACCTTTTTTTAAGGAAATACTCAAGATGTCAACAAGCAAATTTTAAGATTCAAGCATACATTATGTTCTATCCTGCCAGGTATCAACCTCTTAAATGTATTATTTTAACACAAAAAATTCAGATTTTAGAAGTTATTTACTATTTCCTTGAAAGAAATAGTCCTTGTTTCTAAGGACCATGCTTTCTACCAAGAGGTAAACCAACAACTGCCACACATGTTCTAAACATGAGAGAGGGAGCTCAGGGCCAAGGAACACAATTCTGCCTAAGGTGGTGACAGAACTACAGTCTGAAAGGGTGAATTGGAACTAGCAACAGAAGTTCCATGGTTCAATAGACTCTTCCCCACCCTCTGAACAGGGACTGGCACTGTGACATGTTTTGGGTAACACCTTGTGGGGTGGGGAGGGTATAGAGGAGACAGTACATGAACTATGAGCCTAGACCTCAAGAGGCTTTGCAGGCTTTTTCTCTCCTGAATCTTTTTCAAGTATGTGGACAAGGCTGGGCAAGTTGGCTAGAAGATGAAAGAAAGACATGTTACAGTCACCTGATGGTCCAAGTCACTGGGCACCTAAGCTCCAGAAACAAAGTTGTCTAACTCACCACAGATGCATGTGACTTCAATAGAGCCCAGCCTAATTTGGTGACCCACAGAACAGTGAGATAAATAAATAGTACTCAGTTTACTTCAAGTTTTGGAATGGTCAGTTTTGTAGCAATTACTAACTCATATAGAATATTTACTTTGGAGGACTCGTCTATGTTCATGAGAAGCTAGTAACAAAATGGGGAAAGATACAGACTAAAGAAGCAAGAGATAGGGCTAGGGATATAGCTCAGTTGGTGGAGTGTTACCTCATATGCACTAGGCCCTGGGTTCAATCCCCAGCACCACAAAAAAGATGAAAGAGATAGACAAAAAGAAACAAATTAAAAGGGTGGAGTCTTTTCCTCTTAACAGAAAGAAAAATAAAGGAATAAAGGTCAGGTGTAGATATAACATGGCAGAATAGGGGGCAGGATGTTTAAAAGGTTCTCATTTAGTGATCTGTGCTTTCTTAAGGAGATTTCTTGGCCCCTAACCCCAAGGAACTCACTCTGACACCCTAAGGATTCTAACTTAGCACACTGGACAATAAATGGGCTTTAGAGTAATAAAGGCCAAGGTTCTCTTACTAGTTCTCTGACCTACAACATCACTTGGACTTTCTAAATGTTCATTTCTTCACTTTAGGAATAACACCTCCTCCTCCCAGATTACTTCAACATACTCCAAACAAAGTACTAAATAAATGATGGCTTTATTTTTGCTTTTATAAAGTACACCACTTATGTGAAATTTAGTTCCCTTGCAAATGGTAAAATTCTAATAAGGCTCAAATATCAGCATCACACCCAAACTAATGACTCCTGAAAAATTATGCATGCAAAAATGTGTGTGTGCATGTGTATATACACACCCATTACTAGTACACCCAAGTTTCTTTATTGCCATGGGCTTGTTATTATATTAGCTCTGTAGCATTCTCATAAATTAGAGAAATTTAATGAATTTTCATCTGAGAAGCTCCTAAATAACGTTGAAGAAATGGACATTTTTCACATTGGGACTCAGGTCAACTTTTAATTCTCCAGCTGTGACTTCTGCAATCCCCTTAATAATTTCACGTGTATAATACACACACACACACACACACACAACTTATGTAAATATATATACATATGTGAATGTTATTATTTATAAAAGGAGTAATGAAAACACAGGGCCTTGATCATTAAATAACCAGCTTACAAGACATTGCAAAATAGTGGGGCACAGTGGCATAAGCCAAAGACTCAGGAGCTGAGCAGGAAGATCACAAGTTTGAGGGCAGCCTGGCAACTTAATCAGACCCTTCCTCAAAATACATAAAAATGGCTGGATATGTAGCTTGGTGCTGGAGTGCCCCAGTGTTCAATCTCCACTATAGAAAGACAGAGAGAAATAAATCACAAAATAAACCTTTCAGTATCAGTACAAACAGGGTCCTATGGGTGCTGGGCTATTTATAACAGAAAATCGAAACTATATCTTTGCTTAATAAAAAGTTTCCCTTCCACCCACATCTAGGGCAGGCATGGAAGCATGTAACTAATTACAAGCTGAGGCGGGCAGATCCCAAGTTTCAGGCCAGTCTGAAGAACTTAGTGAGACTCTCTCTCACAGTGAAAAATTAAAAGGGCTGGGAATGTACCTCAGTGGCTGAGCACCTCTGGATTCAGTTGCTAGAAACCAGAACCACACACACAAAATAAAATAAAAATTAAAAATACATAGATAGTAGAAAATTCCGTCTTGATTTCAATGAGTAGTAATGAAGAGCATAAAACAAAAGATGGAACTTCCCCATTCCTCT
The DNA here is from genome assembly GCA_004024805.1 of Geosciurus inauris. NCBI lineage: Eukaryota > Metazoa > Chordata > Mammalia > Rodentia > Sciuridae > Geosciurus > Geosciurus inauris. The sequence continues at coordinate 13,898 of PVHX01003965.1, forward strand.
CATTGCGCACCCAGGCTCGCATTACACTTCCCTTACTTCTGGCCACAACCAAAGGTCTTGTTCCATTTGCATCTCTTCTCACCTCCCAGCTCTCATCCATCCCCCACAGGTTGACTGCTCCTACTCCACTGGACACCTTGCTCTCCCGCAGCCTCTCTCTCCTTCCAATCCACCTTTCCCTGTTGTGTACTTTTTCTCTATCCTCATTCTCCTGCACATACTTATGAACTTTTCACTCTCATGATTTCTATAGTTATTTTTCTTATGATTCCCAACGTTATATTTTTCAGACTTGATTTCTCTGCAGATTTCAGGGACCTCATCTCATAGGAAGAATACGGTCTGCCTGAGGCCTTGGTTCCTGAAAAGTGAATTATCCTTTCCCATAGAATGATGACTCAGCCATTCTTTCTTCTACTCATCTATATAATAAATATTTATCAAGTGCTAAATTCATGCCGGTCCCTATATCAGGCACTGAAGATACAACAAAAAACAAAACTCTTAAAATCCCAGCCCCTAAATGACAATTTGTATGTGTTAAAGAAATTTTTTAAAAAACACAACTGGTTGCAGTAAGTCAAAAGATGAATCATATTATGAGTTCTGAATCCTCAGTGAATGTATACTTAATGTAAAAGTAGATCTAACCATTGTAAAAGTGAGAAAAATATATCTTTTAGGCTTCACTTTCAAAAAGGCCACTAGAATAGTGAAAAGGCAGAATATAAGTTTTGAGTGTTAAGTAGCAAAGATAAATCAGTCCTATTTCATAACAAGTCAATAGGAAAGTTCCCTTTTTGATGACAAGTTAGTCATCCTGTCACTGGATAATTTAAAGAATCCAACTGGTCAATGTGAAGATTGAATCTGTAACTTGACCTTGTGGGCAAGACAGGCATAGTCCTAGGAACACCATGGAAAACATCACAAAAAGTGAGCATTGACTACATAATGAATATTGTTAATATCCTACCCAGCAAATTCACAGAAATGTTTTGAATGCTGTGCTGTATGAAACCACAAAGGAATAATACACAACTAGCCAGTTGTCTAGGAACTGGAAACCTATCCCATCTGTTTGGCTTTGGAAGTAAGTTATATACTTTTACCAGAGCTCAAGGAAGAGCAGGCTAGTCAGCACTCCCTGCCTCTCTACACACATCTGTTACCCAGACTCAATATGCCCCAAAATGGACACTGGACCACACCCTTTCCAAATCTCTCAGTTCCCCACCTTACCACAGGGAATTTCCATTTATCAAGTTGTTCACATCAAAGAGGTGGAAATCATCTTTGCATGTCCTTTGCCCTCGTCATTTTCTTATCTCTAAATCCCATCCATCAAGTTTTGTTAATTCTCTGGATCAACTGAACACCCTGACCCTGCAGTTCATTATTTATATAGCAACAAGGCATATGCTAGTCACAAAATGAAGTAGCATCGTGGCCATGCTCTGGAAAGGAAAATACTCATTTCTAGCATTGTAAGGTCTACCCATAAACCAGCTATTGGTTATTAGGAAACTATTGGTAATTGGTTCTGCCTAAACATTGCAAACTATTTTGCAACATGCAGTTCAGCCTGGTTATACCATTCACTCCAATTCATGGCTGCATATAAAAATATTCAGACACTCGTTTTTTCCAGCATACTCAGGTTAATCAGAATAATCCCAATTTCTGTTTCCTGTCACTTCTTGGCATGCTCAAAACATCAAGTTCTATTGGAACATATGAGAAGTACAAGAACAGGAGAGGAATTCATCATGATATGTTAGATTCTTATTTGGGCTAATTTATGTGGTACAATCTTTTTGAACATTTCCATTTTACTATACATATGAGAAAAATTTCCTCTTAATATAATATTTTCTTTTACTGCTTATATCAGAATTATTTCCTTTTAACTGATAAGATGTTTGGATTTGGTTTTAGTATGTGTTACTATAAATATCTGGGACAAATTCTTCAATCTAATATACCTAATATATTAGATACAAATTGTTCACTTAATCCAATTCTTTGTTTATCAATCTACTTCTTTTTCTAGTTCTAGACTAGTAATAACTCTGATCTAAGCCACCAGCATAATTTGCCTGATTACAACAAATGCTCTAACTGGATTCTTTGCTTCTCCTCTAATACTGGAACATTTACCACCAATGCTAAGTACTCTTGCACAAAACTGAAGTGCACTCCCCTGTAGTAAGCTTTCAATGCTTATCATTACCTTGAAAATAAAGTTCAAACTCTTTATTTAACTAATACACTCAAGAACACCAGTGCCCTGCCCACCTCTGGTCTCATTTCATGATAGTCTCTGTCTCAGACACTTCACTCCAGCCACATGGGTGCTCTCAGGTCAGAGGAACTTACATGATTGCAGTATATATGGCAGAGGACAGGAATTGCCTTATCCAATTTGATTACCATAGATACCCAGAAGAACTACATGATCACCACAAATACACAGTGACTTGTATGTTCCGTGCTTAAAAAGCACTTCCCAAATGACTAAAAATTAATGTTTTAATGCGTCTACATCTTATGATAAATGAAACTAATTAATATCTGAATAACAATATGTTCATATTTAATTATTTTCTTGCAATTTGAACAAGCTTTCCCATAGCACTATACATATTATTCCACTTAGGATTTTTAGTTTCAGAACAGTGTTTGTAACATCTATCTCAACTTTACAGAAATAAAGCTCTGATTCATTTCAAATGTACTGATAAGTTGCTTTGCTAGAACTATTTGACAGACAAAATAGCATTTGCATTATGTAGTAATACACACTAGACAGCACTATATCAAGGTTGTGGCAGAGAGAAATTAAAGATTTCTTGAAATATTGATAGGAAATTAACCATATTTACTTATAATGAGAAATTAAAAATTAAACATGTATGTAATAAGAAAAACTAAGCAGCTAGAACAAACAAAAGAAACTGAATTCATAACTTGGGAAACCAATGTGTCTCAAGGGGGAAAGAAGAAATAAAAAGGGAAAAGGAACTAATTACAGTTGTTTTCAACTCTACTTACAAAGCAGAAAATATTTCATCATTATCATTTACCAAGGCAATACATATCTCAATTTTCAGATTTAAATGTTCAATAAGAATTGAGACTATTAAATTGCAAGAATATATACCATCTATAAATTCTATTCCCGATTTGGTGTCTGATACTAACCAAATTAATTTTACAAGAAAGAAAGAGAACACAGAATCTTAATGAGAGTAATCAAATGCTGTTCAAAGACTGAGACTTCTACATTACTATAAGTACAAACAAACTGAAATTATCTTAAATTGTATGGATTTTTCTTTAAAACTTAAGGTGGATTGCTACATTTCTCAGAAAGATTACTGCTATGACTTGACTACTATTTTCATGCCTTTGGAAAAATTAAGTTTCATGTATTTTAAGCATACATTCTAAAAATCACAGGGGGACTACAGTTTTCTGGAAAGTCAATCTTTGAGGGATTGTTTTTCAAATCTTTAAAAAATTTTTGCTTCAAATTTCCAAAAAACAAAATAGTAGAAATGAAGTTTGGTAAGTTATTTGGCAAGTACTTATGAAACGCCTACTATTACTCAAGCTCAGTACTTTTCTGATAGTATCTGACTTCCCAGATGCTTAAGCTTTGATTTTTAAAAACAGAGATACACTCTTAAAGTACACAATCAGTGGTTCTTAGTATGTTCACAAGGTTGTGCAACCATGACAGTACTAATTCCAGAACTTTCATAACCTCAAAAAGAACCCCAAACCCATTAGCACTCTCCCCTCTCATCCCTTAGCCCCTGAAAACTATTAATCTGATTTCTATCTCTGGATTTGCCTTTTCTGGACATTTCACACAAATGAAATCATACAACACGTATCCTCTTGCACCTGACTTCTTTTCCTTAGCACAATGTTTTCAGAGTTCATCCATGCATGTTATAACGAGTATTAATTAATATTTCATCTTTTTAGTCAAATAATATTTCATTGCATAGATATATCATACTTGTTTATCTATTCATTACCTGATTGGCATTTCAGTTGTTTCCATTTTTTGGCTATAATAAATAATATTCCTATAAACATGTACAATTCTTTATATGAACACATTTTCAGATCTCTTGGGTATATACTTAGGAGTAGAATTACTGAGTCATGTGGCAACTCTATATTTAACTTTCTGAGGGACAAAGAAATTGTTTTTCAAATTTCTGTGCCATTTTACTTTCCTTCCTGCTGTGTATAAGGGCTCTGATTTCACACATTCTCAACAATACTTGGTTTTTATCCTTTTTTTTTTTTTTTTTTTGGCACTGGAGACTGAACCCAGGGGCACTCGAGCACTGAGCCACATCCCCAGCCCTATTTTGTGTTTTATGTAGAGACAGGGTCTCACTGAGTTGCTTAGCACCTTGCCATTGCTGAGGCTGGCTTTGAACTTGTGATTCTCCTGTCTCAGCCTCCCTAAGTGCTGGGATTACAAGCTTGTGCCACGGCGCCCGGCTTTTTATCCATTTTTTGATTACAGCCATCCTAATAGGTACAAAGTAATATTGATTTGCATTTCCCTAATGGCTAATGATACTGAGTAGGTGCTTAAATTGGCATTGCTTCAAATACAGTATGAACACAAACAGGTTCATAGGCAAAATTGGCATTGCTTCAAATACAGTATGAACACAAACAGGTTCATAGGCACAGAGATAAGACCTGTGTGTTCAGCCACCTCCCTCCCTCTCTCCCTCTCTGTCTGTATGTCTGTCTGTCTGACTCTAAGATAAATTTGTAACAAGTTTAAATATAAAAAAAGCTTTAGAAAGAAGAAACCACAAAGAAACTGTCTAAGATGCAAAAACTGTAGCACCACCATTCCCCTGTGATGATAAGTGTTGAAAGGAAATGTGAATGCACTTCAATAACATAGCATAGCATAGGCCCAAGCATTCGACTATGAATACTGTAAAATCATTTTGAAAGAAACAAAGGGTTAGTATGTTTTAGTTATCTAAACAATGCAAAAATGCTATGGAAACAGCAAATACTTGCACTAAACATAAAAAACTTATTCTGCTTTTTGAATTGTAAGAACTAAATAACAAATTAATGCTTAACAGCACATTAACTCAGACAGAATATACACAAAATACTGCAGTTTTATTCCATTTTAGAATAGTCTGCTTTCTCTAGTAATAAACTGAACTAGAGCTTTTCCTAATTTAGAGATCTTATCATTCACGGCTTTTGGAGTTCAAACTAAGAAACTATTTTCTCTGTTAATATAGAACCATTGGATGAGATCTTGTGGTTCAGCAGAGTAATAAAATCCTTGTTCTTCAATAAAACTTAGTATGATTTTATTTTTCCAAAAAGGTATTAACTTTCTTAGGTCTCCAAATATCTCAATCATGAAATGCAGAATTTTAAGATTTTTTTTTGAAAATAAAAAATAGTATAGAATAAAATACATTTACATTTAGTAAAAAACAAGAATTCATCAACTGAATACTTGCTAAGAAATCTGTTTCCTCTTTTTAAATACATAAATGGATTCCAAAAAGCTTTGCTATATACAGTTTTATGAATAACATGTAAATTGTACTTTTAAGAATATTTAAATATTAAACATTATAGCAGATGGTATAGTTTCACACCATTACACCATATTCAATTTACCAGAATGCATCACCTACCTAGGTTGCTTAGTAAATAGAGAGTCCTCGGAGTACAGTGTGGAATCTTTGTAAGCTAGCATAATTGTTTGATGACAAGTTGCACATAAATGACAATATTTTTTGGCCATCTAAATCTGTTAAGCAGCTTCATGAGCTGCATTAATGATAACATCAAAAGGTATCTGAGTAGGGCTGTTTTCTTAATTCATATTAAAAGTACTGATACAAAAAAAAATGAAGATAACCAAATGAATGAAAACTGACTTCATGAATTAAAAATGAAAACTGGAATCAAATTATATAAAGGTAATGGGAATCCCGTCTTTATGAATATTGTGACACTTTCAGTAATTACATTCCAGTATCTAATCATGGAAATATCTACAAGTTGAACTCTGTTCCACAAGAAATCGGGAATTAAGAGCCTTTTCTTCTTTTGAAGGCTGCTGAGACCTTTATTACAATGTATCTCCAAACTCATATACTTGATCATTATAACCCCATTAAGTAACTCTCACCCAGCTTGACATACCCGTTAAACTATCATTCTAATGCCAATGGCTAAATCTTAAGTGATAGTAAGTGAGCAGACTAATATTTTTAAGACATAAAAGTTCCTCTTTTTTCCTTCATGCACCATCTTCCAAAGGGAATACAACTACAAAATTTTCTATCCCTTAGTGAGCAAAGTCCAACTGTCTTTCACAAGACCCTGCTTTACATATCAATGCCACACATGTGGAAGGCATACAAGTGGCATAATACAGGAACTCCAGGGAGTAGAATTTGAGACAACTAAATGGACATAAGAATAATGTTGCAGATATGTAACCATTAATAACCACATGTGTTATAATAGACCCCACCAAAAGACAGGCCTTTAGCACCTTACATTCTTTCCTCCTCTACTTAACATAATGCCTAACTCAATTTGCTTAAAATCTAATTTCATCATCTTACTGTTCCCCTGAAATCCATCAAATGGCTTTCTATGCTTCATCATCAAATGACTTAATATAGCATCACGTTTAACAGAATGGATTCTGGAGCAAAATGGCCCATATTCAAATCCTGGTTTAATTGCTTAGAAGTTCATATATATATATATATACATATATATAGTTTTAATAAATTCTTAACGTATACTTGAGTTTCCTTGTTCATAAAACAGATACTAAACAATAAGACCTGCATCACATATTTGATGATGATTAATATATGTAAAAACACCTAGAACAATGCCTGAAACATAATAAGAACTATATAAGTATCAGTTGATATTAAATCTTATTGTCTGATGAATTTCAAGCTCTTTGGCCCAGGAATTGAAAGGTCTCATGATAGTCAACCTCCTTTCAATAACATATTTATGTATTACAATTTAAGAGTAATTATGTATAATTTGCTTTATTTCACTTAATTCTCATGACCCTGTGAAGATAACATCACACTTTATGTACTAGCTTGTCCACCCAGCACTTCCCAAGAAAGTCATCTAACTGTCCTGCTACCCACTCTGAAGCATGCCCTACAGAATTGCCCAAATGAAAAGCAACTCAACAGAGAGTTCTACTCTTAAGACTTTCTGGGGGTGCTGAAAAGTCAGGGCTCAGCTTTCTCTGTCCAAGGTACTTAATAAGCAAGACCATCTCCACAGATGGGCAATCATGGGCTCTCCAACCACCAGAGGTCACCAAAGTGAATTTCATACACATCCCACAGTTTATATTTTAAGTTTATATTTCATATTTGACACTCTGCATATAAGTCCCAATTTCATGAAAATCTCAGTGGTTCTGGTGTAAAACCATGAGACAGAAAGTCCATGCTTTTTATAGAGATAATAATCCAACACAACAATGCCCATAAGCTGCACTATTAGAACCCAGTTCTCCCTACCTGAGAGTGCTGCTTATCTGTCAAACCCTTTAACTCTCTGCCTTTCACAACTGCAACTATGACTACTACTATGTTTGTGAAAGACCCAGCAGCCTGGCTCTCCCATCACTCAAGAAAGAAATTCATATTCTATACTTCTACAGCATGTAACAAATGCCTCAAATGCCTAGAAATAGTTAAATAAAAATATTTTTAAATTTTAGGCTATGATCTAGAGGGAGACCAGGAAATATAGTTCAATGTTCTATTTCACATCCAATAGTTTTTAACTTAAGTCACTAGAGAAATTCTTATAATAATATGTCAGCTACTTTTCTTTCACACAAATGCTTCTTGGAGTGTAAGATTAAAATAATTATTTTATTTTATTTCTTTTATTTATAATAAAGTACAAAATTTAATTAGAACTTAATATGAAAAAGTGATCAAAAGTGTGAAGATTTTGATCCTTACTGTTTAAAAGCAAAAGGCTTCCTTTTATGAAAAATCAGATCTTACCAAAAGAGATAAAGTAGAGCATTAAATTTTAAGTTAGATATTGCCTTTGGCAAATGCATTAGTTCAGGCTGCTATAGCACAGAACACAGACTAGACAATATAAACAACAGAAATGTATTTCTCACAGTTCTGGAAGCTGGAAATCTGAGGTCAGTGTGCCACGATGGTTGGGTTCTGCTGAGAGACCTGTAACAGGGTGCAGGCTGCAATCCTTTTTGTTGTATCCTCATATAGTGGAAAAAGGACAAGAGAGATCCCTAAAGTCCCTTTTGTAAGAGCACTAATCCCAACTATGAGGGCTCTGCCTTCCTGAACTAATCACCTCCCAGTGTTTCACCTAATACTGTCACGTGGGGTATTCTGGAGTCACCACAATTTCTGGATTCAAATCCTGAATTTGAATTGCATGCAAACATTTTCATATAATTTATTTTTGTAAATACAAAAATCACCAAGGCAAAATTATGGTGGTAGCTAGGAAAAGAGAAGTTTAAATATGAGAAGGTGGTTGCCATAGAAATACATGCCCAAGCCAAAAAAAAGTGTCAACACTGAATAAGTCAGTCCTATGCAATGGATTCAACCAAATTCAGTAAGTATTAAGGTTGATTCGGAGTGTTCATGGAAAGGTTAGGTCAATTGCATCTGAGAGGGAATATGGCAGAGCATGGCAGAGCAGAAAATACACCAGGTTAAACAGAAGAGTTCAGCTTCTTCCCTGTCCTTGCCACTGAGGAGGAGGATAAAGGCACACAGAAATAAAAGATAAAATAAGAAAACAAACAAAAAACAGCACCACCAACCACCACAAAAAACAAACAAGCAAACTAAAAAAAAACCTCTTTTTCTATTACACTGAGGACCAGCCGCTGAAGAGGAAAAAGAAAAAGCCCAAAGGAAATACATGTTGGTTTCAGGTAAAAGGAGAAAACTCAGGAAAAGAAGTGCAATTTTAGGAAATGCTCTGAACTAGTTTCAACAACAATAATAGCAACAAAAACAAAAGGTGCATGTGTCGGTTCAAGGTCATCTTAAATTATATAAAGGTAACAAAATTAAGATTCATAGCTAATTTATTCCAAGGAACTAAAAGTGAAAAATGAAAGACTTCTATAAAAGGAAAAAGGAAAAGTGCGGCCTTAGTAGTGTGGACAATGCGCTGGCAGTCCCCAGCAACATGGACTTCACACAAAAATACAAAGACAATCAAAAAGAACTGGAATGACTATTCACCAAAGAGGTAACACTTCCACCTCTACTTTTATCAACTGTACCAGTCCTGCTCATCGTGGTTCAGCTCCTACTTTGTGGCTCTGTATACTCACATCAGTCTACAGCCACACCACTTGGAATGCACCCAATCTCATCTGACACCCAAGATCAACCTCGTGAACATTCTGTTTCTTTAGATGGAGGTGAATCATCAAGTTGCTTTGCAGCATACAAAGCTCAGAAAGTCTAAATTTAGTAGCTACTGTTTTAATGACTGAAAAAGAAATACATATTTTGCTACAGGTGTTTATTCTAAAACAAAGATCAAAAAAAATAAGTCAGAATACTGTCTAAAGTTATACATACAGACATCACTAGTTAATTTTTGGTAATGCTGTTCTCAAACTTCACATTTATGATCACCCCATTCAACATTCTAAACTTCATGAAGCAGGTATTATTATTTTTATTGATGAACAAGAGTTTAACCCAAACAATTTGGCTCCAGAGACTCTGTTCCTGCAATGAAATTGCTGACTCTCAAGCTAATCAACACTCAGACTGACAAATCTTAAAAAAAAAAAAATTTTTTTTGATTTTCAGTTCAGCTTTTTTTCTTGTTTGGAGGACAAGCTCTTTCTGTGTTAGAGCCAGAGCTCAGACTGGATATTATCCTACTGTTACTTAATAAGAGATATGACACTTTAATCACACACAAAAAATAAGAAGGATGTAATCTCAGTATGAAGAATAGTCTTTCCCAAGAAAGGCAGCTGGTACTTCCATTAAATACTCCCAAATATATACATGCATTTAGAAACAATTTCAATACAGGAAATCTCACACTGCATAAAACTTTGACTCCACATCAGCTGCAATTGTTTTCTTAATACAAATCAATTTACAGATCACAGATCTATATTTAGGGGAATAAAACAAAGAAATGTTCAAACACCCATTTTTTTTGGTAACTAAGATTAATTATAGCTAAACTAAAAAAAAAGTTTCTAAAATTGAGTTAAAACAAAAATTATTTTTCTCATAGAAACAAATGGAGAATGTGGGGAACAAAAGCCCCTTTGCCTTCTCAGATGACCCCATCAGGGCCACACATCTGGCTGGCTAGGACTCTGAAAGGAGTCCTTCCTTCTGCAAGGAAGGTTTGCAGTTATAAAGTGTCCCCTACTTTGCATTCCTTCAACCCCTGGCCTAAATGTGCAAAGCAAAGTTTCATCTGAAAGGGAGGTCACAGAGAGACAAAAGCTGCTTTTTCACTTAAGGTTTACTGGTATAAGAATCACTAACTATCCTAACTTTTACCCCTGTGTTTTGCCAAATCACCAAAAGCCGCACAGATCACTCTGCCTTTGAGGAATGGCTTCTGTAGAAATGCACCTTGATATTAGAGGCCTTGACATAGGTTCCACTCAAGGAACCATCTTTGTATTGTTATAAAGCACCATTTAGACTTACCGTTCCTTTGCAAAATCCTATCAAATCTAGAAAAAGTTTAAGTTCCCCTAAAAACTTTTCTTCTGCTGCTAAGAGCTATACCACCACCTGAGTGTGTTATTGTCATTTTTCTTTACTATAATTTTGTGTCTTATGTCATCACTTTTTGGAAATGTGCAAGTAATATACACATATGTGTCAATACAGAAAATGTTAAGTCAGTTCAGAGAGGAGATGGTAGAGAAGTTTCCTCATCTGAACCAGGTACAGAAAGATAAAACATAGATAAGAGAAGGAAAGAAGTTTTAAAGAGAGAAAATAGCATGTATGTGCTTCAGGACAAAGAAATGAAATACAGCCATATAGAGCTAAGTTCCAGTCTGAGTTCTGACATGGAAAAAGCTCGTCCTCCAAACAAGAAAAAAAAAAGGTGAATGGCAAATCAAATAAAACTTTTTTTAGATTTGTCAAACAACTGAGGAGGTTACAGGTCAGTCTACCCCTCTGAAATCTGCAAAGAGTGGCTGATATAGAGAATTACGGTTCACAAGATCACAGAATCACAAGATCAATTTACTTGGAACTGAAGACACTGGAGGAAGTAATTGGTAGGAACACATAAATGGTAATTTTGATGAATTGCTGGAGTCGGAGTGTAGACCAGCTTAAGAATTAACAACTAGAGAAACAGAACTAGCTAATCTCGTCAATTCTATAATAATGCAAGTTTTGAAATGAGCAAATATACTCAAATGCAACTGATACATTAGGTAATAAAATGGGCATAATATAAATTTCACATATATAAATATATATAACAAACATATATTATAAATATACAAGTATATAACTATGCAAATAGATATTTATAATAGATAATATAAATTTCACATATAATGCATGCAGAAAACTGCACCCACCTGAAGCAAATGGCACAGAAATTCAAGAAACATACAATTTTATATTCCTCAAACATCTTCCAGCTACCTCAGTTCACAGAGTACACTGAGTTACACTCATACACATCTGCAGTTACAACTTTCCATCTAATATCAGATGATACTTCTTCCACCACTTGACAATAATTTACAAACTGCAATTCTTCTGAGACCAAATCCAAAAGCCATGTTCAAGACACTTTGAAATTGAAGTGCCATATTTACTACAGTGCTTATGTATTTCTTAACTGTTTAACATGTGTAAAACTGTATTACCATGTAATTAGGTTCTCATCTTTTTTTCCCAATATGCCACTGGCAAAG
>PVHX01003965.1:26016-133792 GCA_004024805.1 Geosciurus inauris
TGGCACCAGGGACTGAACTCAGGGGCACTCGACCACTGAGCCACATCCCCAGCCCGATTTTGTGTTTTATGTAGAGACAGGGTCTCACTGAATTGCTTAGTGCCTCGCCATTGCTGAGGCTGGCTTTGAACTCGCGATCCTCCTGTCTCAGCCTCCCTAAGTGCTGGGATTACAAGCGTGAGCCACCGCGCCCGGCTGGCAAAGTTTTTGAGTGCTGTAATCCTGACAACATTTTTCCAAAACTCTGTGGGTTTTATTGGATGACTGTGCCTAGTATAGTAACTTTCAGGAATGCAAATGTCCTATTCTAGAAGGGCTAACTGTACAGTTAGCATAAGCTGGTAGGAGGGGCAGTCCAACACCTAGGAACTGCTGGCTGTTAGCCATTATTACCTCACTTCTACTCCACATCCTACTCTTACATTCCATCCTGTTCTTTAACCAAACTCACCAAAGTTTGTAAAGGTTCTCATCACCCAAGTATGCTCTTAGTGTCTTGGACAAATTAGAGTAAGAGGGAATAAATTTCTCAATCTGTCAAACACATCCCTACTTTTCCCCTTTATGGCTTCTCTATCAAAAGTTGTTTTACCTTCCACCATATATACTTTTAAAACAAGATTCATTTAATTTTGACATTTGTTTACTGGACTGCATGTTCTAAATGTGCTAATGTTTAATTTCTGATTATAGTTATTCAAAGACACAGACAATATTTGTGTTTAGCCAGATGGTTTTAGTAAAGAGAAATAAGTATAATATTCGGTTCAAGGATATAACCCTAACCACCAATTTCAACACAGAAATAATGGAAGAATAAAAATAAGAACCTTAGATCAGATGCTCCAACAACACATGCAGCTCAATGAACAAACTGCATTTACATTCATTGTGCATGTTTCACTTCCAGACAGCATACAAGGTCAAACCACTGTCAGTTACAATAAGCTTCTAAACTTCTGGTCAATTACCTGGTTAATAACAAAAGACAGGGCTATGACATCATTACAGTTATAATTAATTTACACAGCTCGGCCTCCTGTTAATCAAATACATCTTTAAAAGCATTTAATTATTTTTCACCTAGAAAGCAACATTTAGTTTGTTAAATGAAAAGCACTCTTGCTGAATTCAACATGAAAGCTGTCAGCCTGCTCTAAGACACACAGGACAAAAAGCTTCACAGTGCACACTGCTGCACTATAGGAGCTACTGCTACATTCACAACAAACAGAGGTACAAGATGATGGGTAATACAACACATTTTAGCAGTTTCTGAACATAAATAAGTTGTCGGGGAACTGAGGGTAAACGGATAAGCTCTGGGAAGAGAAATGTCCCAATGCCTATTGTCAAACTTATACATAAGGCCAGCAATATTAATGTATGCAATCTAGGACAGTATAATTAAGGGAATGGTCCTTGCTAGAGCTCAAAACATACTAGCTATGTGACCTTGGGAGAGTTAACTGCAGTTTCTCCCCTACAATAAGAGATAATGCAGGCTCATTTGCTTTTGTAAGTACTAAATGAAATTTCATAAATGTAACCATAAATTGGACAATGATAATGTTTTATGCATTTAAATAAATAAAATTGAAGATAAAACTTTAAAGTTTTGAAGTATTTTTATAACACAGTACCAATTATTTTCTAAGACTTTCTATTAGCCTATATTTTTTAAATTGATTCAATCATACATTTACTTTTCAAACCATAAGAGTATGTGCAAGAAAAATGAAAAAAAGTATTAAAATAAATTCTATAATAAAATCTCTACTAAAAGTTTCTATCAAGATTATCTGATGATTTGAGAATTGAATAAGCCTCCATTTTTTTGAGATAAAAAAAATCTCAGTATGTCACCTGGCGTAATTTTTATTTTCCCCTCCTTTTAAAAGTGTTATAGTCTTAACAGAAATTATTAGACTATATTTACACATAAAAAGTGACTAAAAATATGAAACTGCTAGATTTGGTATATAATCCTGAATTTTGCTCCACAGCTAGGTGAATTAGTGCCAAGTCCAATTCTGACCCATCACTACTTATGATTTCTAATATCAATCATAAGCCTATTCCTTCTCTCTTAGACCACAAGTTTTAGTGTAATGAGGGCTCATTAAAGTTCCCCAACTGACAGCCCTTCAGACAGAGGTTTTTAAACTAGGAGACACATGGAGAGCCACAATGCCAGTATCCCATGATCACTCTCTTCAAGAAGATTTAAGTAATTCCATTTTCATGTTTGCTCCATATCAAATTTCTTTGTCTACCTAAAGTTCATGAAAAGCGATAGACACCACTACCACCCCTCATTTAATCTCTGTAAGAATTGTTTTTGAATTATTTATGTGACTGAAATCTCTGCACAAGAACTAGTCAAGAAGTGGGAAAAGCATGTTAGACTTCAAAGACACATTATGTTCCCACAAAACACATAGGACATCCACAAATTACTTGATGATAGGGGACAGTTTAGGAATTTTTGCCTGCCTAGCATCAATACCCTATTCTTTCAATAACAGGAATCCATTCTCCACCTCTATTAAATGTGGTCTTGAAGAAGAGGAGACTATCAATAAAAGGTGACCTTTCCTATATTGATTCAAAGGTGACAATGAATAAAGTTGGAATAACAACTCTCCAGAGTTAGAACTAGTACAGAGACACTATCACCAACAATTCTGGAGTTGATACTCAGCATTAACTTGAAGAGCTTTCCAGACCTACCTGGTCTACTCAAACCTTGAGAGCTCACCTAGCGGCTGACCGTTATCAAGTGGGTAGAATATGATTCTCTTAGCTGATCCACACACTTCCAATAAATTTGTTGTTGTGGACTAAGCTATTTGGTAACTTAGATAACCTGGTTTCTGCTGTTTATGAGCAAAGAACCCCACCCAGAACAGAAGGCATTTGCAAAGGGCTGATAAACAGATCCTAGTTTAAGCATCACCAACTCCCATTTCTACTGAGTACAACACTTGAGTCCACAGGAAAACCAAAACGCAGAAGTTATGCAGGCTATATCTCAACAGTCTCTTATGCATGTGCTATTCCCAAAGAAAGCAATAATGCACAGAGCTAATGATGTGAGCATGAGAGCAATCTCTGCCTAAAATAGACAAAGTCCTCTCAAATAGGTAGTGTGTAAACCTGTACATTGGATAAGGAATGATGTCTCAAAAGGAAAGCCAGACAATCTAAAATTTGACTTCTATTTATACAAAGTTGATATTTTTAAAGAATACTTCTAATTATTGAAGTGATTTTCCAAATACTGGATTTCCCTGTCTTTGTTCACCATTGAAAAGAAGTCCAGTATATACATTTAATAAAATGTTATCACTTAATGAATGGTTCTGTCTAGAACTTCGGAACAATCAAATCATACAGATTCATCAGCCACCCCCACAAAAAAACCTGAATATACAGCTTCTTCAATCTTTTCAATATCATGACCTTCAGGAAGGAATTTGAAAGGGTTCTGCATGTGTTTCTACAAAGAGATTTACTCCTTAATTTTTTTAATATCATACAATTCATTAACAGATACATATAATTTCTCCAATCATGAGCCCAGAAAAGAAAAACAATAAATGTAAAACTACAGCAATAAGCACATGATTGTGTATCTCTCCATCTACATTCCTTCATTTAACAAATATTTGAGCATCTATCTATTAAAAAACAAGTGCTGTTCTTTTGGGAAATCACAGCCGAAAGAGAGCAAAGACACAAACAGCAACATTATCACATGATGAACAACTACATTAAGAGCACTAATCTCCAGGATATATAAAGAACTCAAAAAACTTAACACCAAAGAAACAAATAACCCAATCAATAAATGGGCAAAGGAACTGAACAGACACTTCACAGAAGAAGAAATACAATCAACAAAAAACATATGAAAAAAAATGTTCATCATCTCTATACAAATCAAAACTACTCTAAGATTTCATCTCACTCCAGCCAGAATGGTAATTATCCAGAATAAAAGCAATGATAAGTGTTGGTGAGGATGTGGGGAAAAAGGTTCACTCATACATTGCTGGTGGGACTGCAAATTGGTGCAACCACTATGGAAAGCAGTATGGAGACACCTTAGAAAACTCGGAATGGAACCACCATTTGACCCAACTATGCCACTCCTCAGTTTATACCCAAAGGACTTAAAATTAGCATACTACAGTGACACAGCCACATCAATGTTCATAGCAGCTCAATTCACCATAGCTAAAGTATGGAACCAACCTAGATGTCCTTCAACAGATGAATGGATAAAGAAAATGTGGTACATATATACAATGGAGTATTACTCAGCCTTAAAGAAAAATAAAATTATCTTAATAATTTAAGGTAAATGGATGGAACCAGAGAATATCATGCTAACTGAAATAAACCAGTCTCAAAAAACCAAAAGCCAAATGTTTTACCTGATAAGCGGATGCTAATCTAGAGTGGGGAGGGGGGTAGGGAAGAATGAAGGAACTTTGGTTTGTGTAGAGGAAAGGGAGGGGAGGGGTGGGGCTGTGGGGATGGGAAGTAGGGTAGAATGAGACAGACATTATTACCCCATATACATGTAGGATTATACTACTGGAGTGACTGCCAGAGGAAAGAGAAGTTGTGCTCCATTTTCGTAAAATATGTCAAAATGCATTCTACTGACATGTATAAGTAATAGAACAAATTTTTAAAAATAGCAACAATAACAAAAAAACTTTATATAAACCAGGTATGGAGGCACATGCCTGTAATCCCAGTGACTGGGGAGGCTGAGGCATGAGTTTCACCACATTTAAGGCAAGCCACAGCAACTGAGCAAGGCCCTAAACAACTTAGCAAGACCCTGTCTCAAAATTAAAAAAAATTAAAAGGGCTGGGGATATAGTTCAGTGGTAAAGTGCCCCTAGGTTCAGTCCTCAGTACCAAAAATAACAATAACACCCCCCTCTCAAAAGAAAGTATGTAAAGGTGCATGGAGTGTTCAGAAAACAACAAAAATGTTTAAAAAATTTTATATATGACATGGGGAAGAGAGAAAAATACTAGACATTATCTCATGGGCAGTGAGGAAGAGGATGAAATGATTCTTGAAAATCCATCATCAACAACAACAGAAACATTTCATGAAAATGAAAGAATTTCTTTTTCAGTCATTACATGGTGGATAGTAATTTCGAAAACTAAAAGGTCCCTTATTAATACAAAATTAACATTCCTTGAAAGAAAAAAAAGAAATATCCTTTAATATAATGGTATGAAGGAAGAGTAATAAAGGCAAGATGCACAGTATTTCTACATTTGTTTAAATTTAGAATCACAACTAACTCATTATAACCAACAAAATTATAATTGCTGGTATTAGTAACATGAAAAGGGTGGCAAAATTTCTTTCATTATTGCCTATGAGACTTTTTTCCTCAAGGGAAAAAAAAACAAATTATACATAGCTGCCAAAACACACACTCCTATGTATTATTTATATAAAATTGAAGACATTGTAGTATGTATATAAATTCCACTCATTACTATCCTGATACTGTGGCTTTGGATTAAAAATGCATAAGCAAGTTAGCACCATGGAGAAATAGCTGTTGGTATAATGACAGCATTCCTGGAACTAAAGCCACAAGATCTAGGGTCAAATACAGACACTGTCACTTACTAGTAGGTGGCCTTGGGCAAATCATGTAATCAATACTTCTGAGCTTGTTTTTCTATCCCAATGAGAAAAATTGCACTTACTTCCTATAGTCATTGTGAAGAATAAATGAAATAGCAAATTACGTGAAAGCATACCACTAAATTTTGTGTTTCATCTTCCTTTCCATTCCATAAAGTAATAAGCCTTTTCCCCCATGGAACTAGACTTTATTGCTTTGTAATTATGATGTGCATGTAACAATGTCTAGGAAACTAGATGGTAAATAACACCAACACGCAAACCTGGATGCATACACTGTTAGCTGGCTATCAACTAGATCCCAAAGGACTCTTGCACACTATCTACTGCATCCCGGAAATCGGATACATTTTCTTTCCTGAATACAGCCAAAATTATCCATCATGATGCTACACAGAGCAGCTGGCTGATTGAAAGTGACTCCCCCTCCCCCATACTCCAGCTGTCACCAGGAAACCCTCCCCAACCTGTGAAAAAAGACAATGTACTATTACTATTACCACTATTAATAACAATCTAACACTTAGCATCTGAAATTACTTTTCTTATGAAGGCTCATTATTAACCATAAAAAACACTTTATCATATAAATGCAAGCCAGCTGCCTTTACAACAAAATATGGTAGATAGTAAACACAAATAATACTGTATATTTTCTTTGACTCCCCCTTTTTCCCTGAGTCATTTGTAATGCTAAACGGCAGTTGCTTAAAATACTAAATAGCTTTTAGTAGTGATACAGCTGTCACAACTTGAGACTCTTTTTTTAAAAAAAATCTTGATTTCTCAAAAATGTGCACAGAATCCTGTTTGTAAAATATGGGTCAAATCAAAAGCTACACTGAAAAAAAATAACCACTCACAATGCTGCAAGAAAAACCATACTTAAGCTGACACTGCTGAAAACTGGGAACTGTCAATACAAGTTTGTGAATCCTACTCACTAGAATTTTTAATGTCATTAATTTTTAGGTATAGTTGATGTATGGAGGTTTTCTATCCCTTTGGTAGAGTTTCCTGGCTAGTTCTCGAGAATACTACGTCCCTGAGTATTCCTCTGAATGTAAGTACCCAGAATCAAAAGCTTTTTACCTCACTGATCTCAAAGCCTCTAAGTTTCTGAACTCTTTAGGTAAGACACTGTTTGAGAGTTCTCTGCTTAGAGAACATAGTACAGCATTAAAAGAAACAAATCTTTTTAAGTCTATTTTAATGGTTTTAAAAATAATGTTTACATATACACACACACTTAATCACGTAAATGCATTATTTTGTTGTGTATTTACCACCTCCGCATTACAATGATATAAAGTATTTCTTTTTTATATTTGGTTCCCCATCTCCATGTTACAATACACTGCCAAGTAAACTAAATTACAACCTAGATTCATTCTCAAGTATTTTCCATGTTTCTTATCTTAAAAAATGGAACACAAAACTGTTATTGCTAAGCATCCATATTGAAAAATATTCTTTCAGGGTTAACAGCATTCTCTTATGTTTTGGTGTTTATTTTCAATGAAGTATCATCTTCTATAACAGATATCTTCCCCTACTATAGCTGATAGCTGACTGTCCCCATTGAAATCAGCTATAGAAGAATCACTGAAGACCCTCAAATATTAACCATGCACTGGTCTTCAGTAAACACCAAAACAATTTCTAGAAGTTGCTGTTACGATAAAACTGAAGATATTGTTTACCTCAATTAGAGTTTTAACTTTCTCCAAGTGTTTTCTCTTTCACAATTATATCAAAGTTTTGATCTACTTCAGCATCTTTATTACTTAAAAAGCAGTGCACTTAGGTTTTAAAAAAAATACCTTATATATAAGAATTTTAAGAAGAAATGAATGGAGCAAGGTTAAATTTGAAGCAATAAATACCTTTTCTTCCCTGTCCGAAAACAAACACTCCTGAGCCTCTACATGCCTAACATATGGTGGAAATGTTTTACACATTATTTCATTTAATTCAATGGCATGAAATAGGCACCCTATGACTTCTATTTTATAGAAAAAGTAAGCTGGAATGATGTCGATTTGTCTGATACAATTAGTACACAGTGGGGGCAGGATACAAAGCAAGATTTGTGTTATCCAAAACCACTGCTACAGATTTGCCTCTCTTGTATGGAGAATAAGAAAATATCTGGGGCCCTTGAAAAACAAATGTTTCATGATGGGATAGTGTCAATTGGTGATAGGGTCAACAAACTTACTTACAGAATCTGATATCCAAAGTGACATGTTTACTTGAAAACTCTTGCCCACAACTCCCAGTGTTCTCTAATCAAAACGATGTATTGCATATGCCATGGTTTGTTGACCCTTCTCAACACTGCAAATGAGCTGAGGCTTTAGGGCAGCAGCTTCGGATCCCAAATATTTCTTTCTCACCCTACAATGGCACCTTGAAAAGGGAAAGGAATAGTATAAGAAAACACTGCATCTGACAATCTGAAAAAAACAGCAAGATGAAGGTACATCTAGCTTAATTCCTATGATCCTTCCAGAAAATGGAGGCATGGAAAGTAGATATGAGGCATTTTTTGCTATAGGGAAGCTAGCTGTATGACACAGGGACAAAGACAAGGACAAATGTTTCCTGAGTCTTGGTTGATTTTTTCTAGTCACTACTCCATAATGCTTTTCAACTCTAAAGCTAGTATGTATCTCTGGTATTCTCCAAGTTCTGGGTCAAAAGAACATAATTAAGTTGACCGCCAAAACATTCTAACATATGGTAACATAATTACTGAATCTATTTTTAAAACAATGCAATCTTAATAACATTAGAATTAGTCAGAACTGCTCTTAACTTTTAACAGAATATCCTGTATCCAACAACCTTGACTACTTAGAATATAACAATACCCTCTAAGCCCTGGTTACACTCCTCTAACGCACAATTCTTATTTAACCCAACAAAGAATCCTTCCAGCACAATCCTCGTGCTAATTTCAATCAGTCCTAACACATTAACATCTCACTTTTGGTAAGATTTTTATGAATTAGTGATAAATGCTTTTCCTGCATTTTCACATGGCTCATGAAGTAACATTTAAGTGACTTGTCCAAGGTTCTATATCTAGGTTACACTTGACTTTAATTCAAATTCCCCTGTGACTCCACAATGGTGTTATCACTAATGTCAGTCATTATGAAACCTTAGTGCTCAAATACACTGGAGATCAAATGGAAGAGTTCATAGAATAGTTTCTAATTTGGGATAAGACTCCAAAATTTGCATTTCCAACAAGTTTCCAGGTGACGCTGATGAACCTAGGAACCAATGCATCGCTATCTTGCTTTAAAAGATCACTTGTTCTTCCAAGTCATCCAGACCAGCAGCAAGTCAGAAGCCTTTAATGTTTTATTAGAAAAGCGGGGGGAGGGACACACGAGAGCCATCAAAGCCTTTTTAAATGCAATTTCAAAGGAAAAAAAAAGTCTGAATGCCACTGAACTAGTGCAAGAGACCTAAGCAGCTCAACAACAGAATCATAACCATGCAACGATTCACTGTGATAATAAGCCTAAGTTTTCAAGAATTTATGCTCAGTTCGGAAAAACATAAGCATGTGATCCACTTTTGGAAAATGTATCCAAAGGTTTCAGGTCTGGGCAGAAAAAGGTTAAATCTGCTTAGGTGGATCTCCCTTCACCTAAGTTAAATATCCATCTGAAGTCAGGATTGGATTTGCCAGAACTTGTTTAGAGGTATAGGTTACTGTCCTGTGCGGACCCAACGTGCCTGTAAACGTCCTATTTCCCCGAAAGAATCTTTCAAAACTCCATTAGACCCAACCTCATCCTGAGCGTCTCGGTACTAGGTCCCCGGTGAGGTCGGCCTCAAGCACCGAGAAGAGAAACAAGCACGAGACCCGGGATAAAGTCGCGGAAAGAAAAACCCAGCCAGCCCTGGGACCTGAGGGAGAGCGCGCAGGAGCCGGGAGGCTGTGCCTCCAACCCTGCCCCGCGCCAGCCCCCTCCCGAGGGACCACCGACTGCTGCCCCGCAGCCCAGGGAAAAGAAGAGAAGCAGCGCAGAACCAACTACGCGAGAGGGGCCAAACAGACGCGGAAACTCACGCTCTCTACGGCCCGCCTGCGTCCCCACGTCTTCACGCGCACGTGCGTCATCACGCACGAACGCCGATCTCAGACGCTCCTTCTCCCGCGGCTATAGAGGGAACCTGAGCAGCCTCGCGACGCGGCCCGGGAGGGAGGAGGAGAAAGCCGTAAAGCGTGTAGCTAGGCCACGGCGCACGCTCAGTTGTGCGAGTCCGTCCTTTGGTCTCTGCGCGCTGGAGGCCTTGGTGGTTTGGAGCTGGCCGCGAGGCTGTTGGGGGCCAGGACGTCTACAAAGCGCAGTAGGACGAGCTTGTTCTCCCTACTCATCCTGCAGGCTCCGTGAGAAACGTGCATAATAACATTCCTTACTGTCATAAATAACTAATGGCCGTCTGCCACGCGCAAAGCAAAGAAGCGGCTGCATTCGAGAGCCAGATCAGGGGAGAAGGGCGAATTACTTGCGCACTGGCTCTGTGGGGCGTAGAAACTGCCTGCTAGGGTCCGAGCACTGCTGCAGGCTCTTGAGCTGCTGCATGAAGTCCGCCACTGCCTTTGAATGGTGGGTGGGAAAGGCAAACTCCTACTTCCAGAAGTTATCCCCAGACGGCGCGAGAGCCGCTTATCTCAGTATCAGAAAGTAGGCCAGCGGGACACGGTCGGAGTGTACCTTTCACTCGCCAAATCTTCGCTCGGAGGCTGCACTAGCGAATCTCTTTGTCTTTTCTAAGGACTTCAGGTGTTGGGTATTTTTGGTCCACGTGTCATTTGATGCAATTTTAATTGTTTTCTACTTTCATTCTGAAACAAGTTATGTGTTCACTTGTTGGAGTCAGACTAAGTTAAATGTTACAAGGCTGTATTTATTTCATAAGAGAAAACGATCTTTTTGGCATAAGATATTCTAAAACTAGGGGAAATATACACTTTTTCCTAGAAGGAATCCGAAAGCAGGTGGTTGGTTTTTATGCTGCTTTTTATTTATTGGCAGTTGTAGCAGCTGTGTTTTGCCTATTAAAACAAAAGCTGCCTAAATTGGAAGTTTATTTTCTGTCATTGTTGATTGCCGGAATTCTTCATAGCAAAGTTTATTTTAGAGTTAAGATAGAAGTGAAATTGTGGCTCCTTTAGAAGACTTTAAAATGACAAGATTTTTAGTGAATTGTAGGTATGTCGCTTGAGTTTTATAAATTATTTCTTAAAAAACACTGTCGGGGCTGGGATTGTAGCTCAGTGGTAGAGCGCTTGCCTCGCATGCGTGAGGCACTGGGTTCGATCCTCGGCACTACATAAAAATAAAGATATTGTGTCCATCTACAAGTAAAAAAAATTTTTTTAAAGAAAACACTATGTTGATTAGAAAGTTTCTCTGACAGTGAGAAACTGCATTCCCAGAAAGAGTCAAATGGAGGAGGAAACGAATAAACTGCCTATAGAAATATTTCCCTAGGGGAAAAAAGAAATGTAATTTCTCAAAAAGAGGGGGTCCCCATTTATCCTCCTAATCTATGACCATATGTATCCATTCAATTAATACTAATCTAATTTTTTCTTTTTATCATTCACTACACCTTTCTATAATTGCATCATTTTTCTTTATCGTAATATATTAAATACAAAGATGATTTTAAGAGAGACAAATCAAGTCTCAGAACAGTAACCTTGTAAAAATGCAACTGTAGGTATTAAGAATATACTTAGGTAATTTTTGTTTCAAATATTAGTGAAAAAATTTCATAGATATTTAAGAGGACAGAAAAAAGAGCCTTTGTAAATGATCTGTTTTATCCCATAGGATTTGTTGAGCAGCCTAGAATTTTAAGTTTCAAATGAAATTAGTTTGTTGTATCATTCTGAAGTCTCAGTTAAACTGACACACATCACCTGGATAATAATTGCATATCTAACACTAACATGGGGCAGTCAGAATCCTTTCACTGAACAAGGATTAAAAATACTAAAGAATCAATACCAGAAGTCCTTTAACATAAAAGGCATGTAATTGTTACAATACCTTACAAAATAATAATTCTTTTTTTAAAAATATTTTTTAGTTATACATGGACACAGTGTCTTTATTGTGTTTATTTATTTTTATGTGGTGCTGAGGATGGAACCCAGTGCCTCACACATGGGAGGCAAGTACTCTGCCACTGAGCCACACCCTCAGCCCCAAAATAATAATTCTTAGAAGCTCAAAAGTATTTATTTTTATCATGAGAAAAGATAGCACTATGCACATTGTATATAATATGTGTCAAATTCAAGGGTCTAAAATGTTACCAAGGCTTGGAGCCTTGCGCGGTGGGGCACGCCTGTAATCCCAGCACTTAGGGAGGCTGAGACAGGAGGATCGCAGGTTCAAAGCCAGCGTCAGCAATGGCGAGGGCTAAGCAACTCAGTGAGACTCTGCCTCTACATAAAACACAAAATAGGGTTGGGGATGTGGCTCAGTGGTCGAGTGCCCCTGAGTTCAATCCCCAGTAAAAAAAAAAAGTTACCAAGAAGAGGCTTGAAGGAGAGGCAGCAGTTTTTAAAGTTGACATGTTTTCTGGCTCACCAAATGGGCTATCCTGGAGAATACACTTCTTAGAAAGAATATAAATTTTACTGTCATTAAGTACAGACGTTTTTACTTATCAATTGGATTGAGAGTATCTTTCAAGGCTTCTATATACTTAGTGGTTTTCTGTTTAGTTATCCTACCCGTTATTGGGAGTAGGATACTGAATTGAAATATTAAACTTTTTTTTCTTTTTACTAGGGATTTTCTTCTTTTTACTGGGGATTTAAACTTTTAGTGGCACTTAACCACTGAGCCACACCCCCAGCCCTTTTTTGTATTTTATTTTGAGACAGGGTCTCGCTAAGTTGCTTAGGGCTTCACTAAATTGTTGAGGCTTTGAACTTGCAATCCTCCTGCCTCAATCTCCTGAGCCACTGGATTACAGGTGCACGTCACCACACCTGGCCGATATCAAACTATTATTTTTAGTTCTCCATTTAGTTCTTTCAAAAAAGGTTTTTTTTTTCCAGTGCTGTGATGGAACCCAGGGCCTCATGCATCCAAGTGCTGTACCACTGAGCCACACTCCCAGCCCCTTGATTCATTTTCTAGGATTGCTGTAAAAAGAAAAGTACCACAAACTATGTAGCTTAAAACAACAGATGCTTGCTCAAAGTTCTAGAGACCTGAAGTCCAATATCAAAGTGTTTGCAGGATCATGCTTTCTCTGAAGCCTATACACAATTCGACTCATGACAGACCTATATCAAGTGAAAAAAAATAATACTTTAAAATCCTCCCACAAAAGAAAACTCAGGCCCAGATAGATTTAATGGTGAATTTAATCAAATACTTAAGGAAGAAATGATGTAATCATATACAAACTCTGAGAACAGAACTGTTGTCATTCTATGAGGCTCTTATTACCCTGATACCAAAGCAAGATAAAGACATTACAAGAAAAAGCTACAGGGGCTGGGGTTATGGCGCAGTGGTAGCGTGCTCGCCTAGCACGCAGGAGGTACTGGGTTCGATCCTCAGCACCACATAAAAATAAAATAAAGATATTCTGTCCACCTATAACTAAAAAATAAATATTTTTTAAAAAAAGAAAAAGCTACAGATCTATAACCCTAATGAACATACAAAAATTCCCATCAAGGTATTAAAAATTCCAGCATTATATATGAAGAATTGATTATGCACTTTGACTGCAAGGTTGGTTTTACATCAAAATATCAATATAAAACATTATACGAACAGACTACACATGATTGTTGGTCCATTTACTGTCAACAAAAATAACGAAAGTCAGGTGGCTTTTTAAAAAATTTGCTTCTCATGCTTTTAGAGGCACCATCAAGGCACCAGCAGATTCAGCATTTGGTGAAGGCCTACTTCCTCACAGATAACACCTTCTTGTGTCCTTATATCATGAAAAGGTCCATTAGTTCTCTGGTCTCTTCAGTAAGGATAATAATCCCACTTATCATGGCCTAATCACTTGTCAAAGGCTCCAACCCTGAATACCATCACTTTGGGAGTTAGGATTTCAACATGAATTTTAAGGGGACATATTCAGATCATAGCATCATCTCCATATGTGTAGAAAGGCATTATTCTAAATCCAACACACATTTATAATAAAAACTTAAAAGAAGTAGGAATGGGCCTTCTTCCTCCTAATAATGAGCATCTTCCTCCTAGAGCGAACATAAGGGTAAAACACTGAGTGCATCCTCACCAGGATCAGGAACAAGAAAAAAGTTTGCCCTCGCTATTTCTGTTCAACATTGAACTGGAGGTTTCAGCCAGTGCCTTAAGAGAAACCACTGAAAGGCATCTGATTGTATAAGAAGTAAAACTGTCTATTCACAGATGACCTAATCCTGTATGTAGAAATTATTAAGGAAACATGTACACATGCACAAACTATAAAAAGAAGTGAGTTTGACAGTCTCAGGATATAAAAGTAAAAGTATTTGCATATGCTACAAATTGGCAGTCCTGATTTAAGGAAAATAAAATCCAGCAAACAGTTTAATTCCAGAAAACATCAAAAGAATACATTTCTAGCCAGGTGGTACAGTCTTGGGAGCCTGAGGCAGAAGGACTACAAATCTGAGTCCAGGCTTAGCAACTGAGAGAGTTCATGTCTCAAAATAGAAAAAGAACTGGGGATGTAGCTCAGTTGGAAAGTGCCCCTGGGTTTAATCCTCAGTACCAAAAATAAATAAATAAATAAATAAAATATTTAGAAATATTAGAAATAAATGTAATAAAAGAAATGCAATATTTATACAATGAAAACTACTTAAGATGGCCAGGAGAAATTGAAATTTCATATTCATGGTCTGGAAAGCTCAAGATGATATTAAAGCACAATTCTCAAATGACTTACAGATTCATCAACCATTCATCCCACATTCCCTCTCAATTTCAGTGAACTGCATTTGTTGTGGTACATTTTGATAAGCTGATCCTTATCTAGAATAAAAGATCTGGAATAACCAAAACAAATTGGAAAAGAACAAAATTGGACAAGCTAGACTACCTCATTTCAGTTGACAAATTGGACTTTCTTAAAAAAAAACAGTACATGGAAGATGTCATTAAGAAAATGAAAACCAAACTACAGTTTGGAAGAAAATATTTGCAAATTTCATATCCGTTAAAAGATTTCCATCTGGAATTTTAAAGAGCTCTTCCCCCTGAAGAAGGGGAAGTTGAGCCAAGTATAATGGCGCACGCCTATAATCCCAATGGTTTGGGAGACTGAGGCAAGAGGATCGCAAATTCAAAGCCAGCCTCAGCAATTTAGCTAGGCCCTAAGCAACTTGGCCAGCACCTGTCTCAAAATAAAAAAAGCACCCCTGGGTTCAATCACTGGTAGAAAAAAAAGAAAGAAAAGCAAAGGAAGGTATATTAATTGAATTAAAAAGTGGACAAAAAGGCTAGGGATTGTAGCTTAGATTAAAGTACATATCTATCATGCTGCAGTCCCTAGGCTGGATCCCCTATACTTAAAAAAAAAAAAAAAAGTGGGCAAAACTTTTGAAGAATACTTGGCTAAGTAAGATATATGAATAAACATATAAAATATTCTCAACATTAGTCATTAGGAAAATGCAAATTCAAACCACAGTGAGATACCACCCTGCACCCCTTAATGTGACGATAATAAAAAAGACAAGTTGGGGCAAGAATGTGGAGAAACCAGAATGCTCGTACATTGCTGGTCGGAATGTAAAATGGTATGGCCACTTTGAAAAACAAGCAACCTCTTAGAAAGTGAAACAGACACTGTACAACCCAACAATTCCACTCTTAGGAACAAATTCAAGCAAGAGAAATGAGACATGCAAGAGACTTGCAGGTAACTTTAATAGCAGTATTGCTCACAACAGTCCCAAACTATAAATAATGTAAGAGCCACCAAGTCTTAATAGGTAAATAAGTGAAAGAACAAACTCCGGATTCATTCTGCAACATGGATGAATATCAATATTATAGTAGCCTCCTTTATTCTAGGGGTATTCTTTCTAAAAACCACATATATAACTGAGCCCTATGTATACCATTTTTTAAACCTATAATAAAGTATGATTTGTAAATTAGGTACAGTAAGAACTTAATATAAAACAAGTTATAACAATATTCTATAATACATACTATAGTATCTCTCAAAATATCTTATCAGTGGGAATGGACCTACTGAGGTGCATGGAGGAGCATTCCAGGCCAAACATAAAAAAAGTGAGGAGAGCACAATATTTTGAAGAACCATTAGGTTCTTCATTAGGGTAATTTATATTTTATTATCATTTAGCATAATATTATCATGATCAGTAGTGAGAATTGGAAAGGGTATGCCATCATGTCCAGTATTCTTCATTTATGAGCATTACAGTGTGGATGCTGGACTGAATGGAATGGAGAATTTACTTGGTAGAATAAGAGGAAATAAAATGACAAGTAGACAGGGCTGGGGTTATGGCTCAGTGGTAGAGTGCTTGCCTAGCATGCATGAGGCGCTCTGTCCAATCCTCAGCACCATATAAAAAATAAAAGTCTTGTGTCCATCTACAACTAAATATATATATAAATTACAAGTAGACAGAGGTCGCATGGTCTATAATCCCAGCAACTCAGGGGCTAAGGCAGGAGGATCATGAGTCAGCCTCAGCAACTTGGTGAGGCCCTAAGCAATTTAGTGAGACTTTGTCTCAAAATGAAAAATAAAATGGGCTGGGGATGTGGCTCAGTGGTTAAGTGCCCCTGGGTTCAATCCCTAGACCTCCCCCCTCCCCCAGATTACAAGTAGAATATTAAAACCTACTTGGAAAAAAATTAGATAATAAAAAATCTATTAACATGTTTCAGAAATTCTTATAATGTGTGGGTTTTCACTGGTTTAAAAGAAGAATGTAGAATTAAGACTTTATCATGATTGAGTTTATTCTGCAGCCAATGAGAAAAGTCCTGCCAGTAATAAGGTATTACCATAACTACAAATAGAGCAATGCTTTGCAAGAAAACCCGCCATGGTTAATTATCCTGACATGATTATGGACATTATTATAATTGCATATCAATTTTCACTAATCAACTTTCAATCTAATGGAGCTGAGAAGAGCTGTGATAACAATAAAATAATTATGTTATTCTACAGGTATTTTAATATAATTTAATGCTTAAACTCCTGCCCCTACATCAACCATTCCCTGATTTCCAATCATACCATAAATAGATTGTTTTATTTCCTGTATTGGGGCATTAAACCAATAAATCTTAATTCTTTTTTCGTGCATTGTTTAAAGTTTTTCCTAAAGAAATAGAAGATGAGTAAGCCTCCTTTTTCCTGCCCTGGTTCCACCAGATCTGTTAGGGATGTAGGGATCAATTAGTCAAAGGCTCTCTCTTGGAGCTTCAGCTCAGGAGAACCTGGAGGGGTTGGTGGTATAAGTCATGTAGGCACCGGAAGTGGCAGTGCCTCAGAGGAGAGGGAGACTTCTGCTCCACAGAGCAGCTAGGGAAAGGACAGCCTCGGCTTGAACAACTCAAGATTCTCTGCGTTTTAGCACAACCCTTGATTCTCTTGTCTTGCTAGAACCTTCAGACTCTGATTTTATTTTCCTACAAATCATTATTTTAGTTGATTTTAAAGTTATTACTTCACTCCAGTAAAACCCCATAATATCTCATTATTACCACCAGCATGATCTCTACTATCTAATTGCAATAATGCATTCAGAGCATTTATCAAAGTTTGGAACACAATCAACACTCAGTACAAGTTAATTGTTATTTTAACTATTATTAGCTACCATTTGTTGACTACTATATGCCAGGCACTTTAGTATTCATTTTACAAATAAAGAGACAGAGGGTCAGAAAGTTAAGTAATTCACCAAAACTTATATAGCTAGTGGGCAGAGGGATGAATAATTCAAATGCATTATTCCTACTTCTGAATATTAAATGTCTAGTACTGTGTGTCATTGGGTGTATCATTATCCATGAAAGAGCTAATTCTGTTTTTACCCGTGCATGTTGACATGAAGTTTTCATTGTTTTATTGATTATCTACACTCTAAAAATGAAAATAACAACTATTTACTATCCACTTAAGAATTATTTTGAATGATATGTTTATTTCAGTTGTTTACATTTTTCTATTCTAGGAAGTATTTTTTCCTATTGAACATGTTGGAAAAATCTTCCTTAATTTTGTTTTAATTCATTATGATCATTATCTAAAAATTAAATTGGGTTTACAGATGTCCTATTTTACTTATGTTTGTAGGGTAACAGTAGAATATTGAGAGTTCATATGTCTTTCAAATAATACATCCTAAATAAACAGCTTATTTTAATAATCATTCCTTTAAAAATATTTTTTACATCTGTAACTACCACTTGTTTTTGTATCAACTGAAATTCTGATGCTTCTATGACTACAAATGAATAATTTTATTCCAACTCCCAAATCACATTTTCTATGTGCCATTTGAGACCTCACAGGAGCCTTCCTAAACCACATATCCTAAAATCTGGCAGAATGTTTCATGAATATTAAATGTGTGGTTTATGAAAAACTCATTTAGATAATGAATTCTTAGAAAAGGAAGAGCTATGAATATTCTTACTAGGAAAAAATGTGTAAAAGGGAACTTGCATCAAAATCAGGCTGTGATGACAGCAGTAATACATGACTCTTAGACATTTTGGCTTAGTTTTCCTATCAGCTTGTGGTCTGCAAGTGATTTTAGGACATCCTTTGGGCACATGTGAATACAGCACACTCTCCCCCACAAAAGTGCTCTGCCACTGCTTGCTAATAATTAAAATCCCTTTAAAAGGGTCTTTCCATCCACAATTAAACCTAGCCTATTTAAAATGTAGGGCTGTTGAGGGAACACTTAAGACAGACTGAATTTCAGTTCAAGGTCAGTGGGTCCATCTGGCCACCAGCAAATGGTAGTCCTGGGAGAGGGACTCAGGTGGAGGGAGCCTGGAACAAAAGGCACAGTTGAAGTATTTGTGGAATTATTGCTAAGGTTCTACCCAACTTGCTACAATAGGGCTACGTAAAATAAAGCCCTGGTGTGAACCAGGAGTACTAGGAATTTTTGACATCCTCAACAATTCAGATAACTCCACTTAACATAATTTAGATTTTTCTTTTTCTATTTAGCACACCTGACTTCTAACAAAAGCATTTTTAAAGAATTTGTTATTTGAAAATTAACTATATAAAGGCTGTCATATCTAAGAATGTTGAATATATATCAGTGAAAAAGGATTTTTACAATTCTGTTTATTTTTCTATAGTTAGAGATATGCCAGTCTCTAAGTGGCATCTCAAGTTTTAATACTGCTGATTATTCTTCAAATTGTATTTCAAAATACTCAGAAAAGTTTCCTATGTATTCCTACAAGATGTCCTAAGTTCTATCATATGCAGTCTCACTTATGATATGCATACAATTATATAATGTGTGTGTGTGTATATATATATAAAATAGTGACACGTGTATATATGTATTATATAATATCTATATATATGAAAATGGTTATATAAAAAGTACATGTTTGTATATATACAGAAAAAACTGTGTATGTGTATATATGTGTATGTGTGTGTGTGTGCTTATATATATTTATACATATACAAATTCTGAAATGTATTACTATGGTTTGAATCTGTCCCCCAAAATTCATGTGTTGGAAACATAATCCCCAATGCAGTTTTTCAAAGGTGAGGCCTAGTAGGTGGTGTTCAAATCCTGAGGGTTCCACCCTCATGAAGGGATGTCATTATCTCAAGATTGTTTGTTATTGTGGGCAAAAGTTTTTTATAAAAGCAAATTTGACTCCCTTTGCTGTCACTCTCTCTTGCTCATGTAATGCATCCTATGATATAGAAGGAAAAAAAGGCCCACATCAGATGTATCCTCTCAATCTTGGACTTCTCAAACTTCAGAACCATTCATCAAATCAATTTCTGTTCATTATAAAGTACTTTGTGTAATTCTGTTACAGCAGCACAGAACAGACTAAGAATGTTGGTACCCAGAAGTAGTGCCTGTTGCTTCAACAAATACTTGAAAATACGGAAGAGGTTTTGGAACTGGGTGTTGGGTAGAGGCTGGAAGAACTTGGAGGAGCAGGATGGAAAAAATCCCTAGACCTAAAGGATATGAATGGAGTAAGGGCAATTCTGGTGAGGATTCAGAAGAAGAGCCATAAGGAGAGCCTGAAATCTCCCTAGGGACTGCTTGAGTAGTCATGATCAGAATGTTGGTAGAAGTAGGGACAGTAGAAGCCATTCTGAGGATGTCTCAGACAGAAATGAAGAATAGGTATTAAAAACTGGAGTAAAGGCTATCCTTGTCATACAGTTGTAAAGAACTTGACTAAATTGTGACCATGTCCCAGGACTTGATGGAAGGTGGAATTTAAGCAGGAATGTGTTCAAAGTGCCACATAGCTTCTTTTGCTTACAGTGAAATGAGAGAAAAGAGAAATGATTTAAAGATGAGATTTATAGTAAAAAAAGGGAAGCAGAATGGAAAGAGTTGGAAAACAGCCTAGTTGTGTAAAGAATGAAAAAGCATGTTGAGGAGAAAAACCTAAGGGTGTGGCCAAGTAATCTTGCTCATGAGATGAATAAGGACAGGTGGATGCCTGGTTCTATGTAGAGATCTTTGAGGCAGCTGGGACCATGAGGGCAATGTTTGCAGAGAGGCAACTTAAGATCCTCAGCATTCACTGCCCAGGCTGCCTTGGTCTGCAATTCCAGTGCAATACCCCTAAACAAACCCAGCCATTGCTCAGTGGGCCCAGGTATAACTTGTGCCTTGGGGGATTTGGGGACCAAACTCCACCTTCATGTCCTTGTGTGGCCATGAAGCAGCATATGGAGTGAAATACTATTCTGGAATCTTATGATTTAATGTTTTCTTCTCTGTTGGGTTTTGGACTTCCTTGGAGCCTGTTACTCTTTTTTTTCCTTGTTTATCCCCCATTGTGTTCTAGAAGCAGATAACTTGTGCTAATTTCATGGGTTTACAGATGAAGGAAATTTGCTTCAGGATGAATTGTGCCATGACTCTTATTTGTCTCTGATTTAAATGAGACTATGAACTTCATACTTTTGAGTTACAATGGGTGTGGGGGGGTATTGTGAAGAAATGAATATATTTTGCATATGAAAAGGGCATGAATTTTAGGGGCCAGAGGCAGAATGCTCTGTCCCCAAAATTCATGTGTTGGAAACTTAATCCCCAATGCAACTATGTTTAGAGGTTGGGCCTGCTGGGAGGTGTTTAGGTCATGAGGGCTCCACTGTCATGAATAGATTAATGCTATTATCTTGAAAGTGGGTTGGCTAGCACAGGAGAGATTTTTTTTAATAAAAGGGAATTTGGCCTCCACTTGCCCTCTCGCTCTCTCTTCACCCATAGGATGTCTCACCACCATATTATGATCAAAAGAGAATGACCTCGCCAGATGCAGCCCCTTCATCTTGGACTTCTTATTCTCCAAAACTATGAGTCAAATCAACTTCTCTTCATTATAAATTACTCAGTCTTTGGTATTTTGTTATAGTAGCATAAAACAGACTAAGATAAATGTGTGTAATATATATATTTTTTCTGATTCATTTTCATGTGTATTGCAGACAAGATGCCACTTTGCTTCAACATCATTTTCTAAAACAAGGATTTGTTTTTTAAGAAAAAATTGTTAATCTTAAATTTCCAGGGTAAATCTAATGCACTATTTTTTTTTCCATTTAAAGTTGCCAATATCCAAGTGCTCTGGAGCTCAGTTTGAGGAAATGTTGACAGCTGCTCTAGAACATACATCCAAATATTAAGGAGAATAAAAACTGAATTATTGAAAAATAAAATGCAAATTTGCTCTGTTTGTCCATTTGGGCTGCTGAAACAAAATACCTTAAAGGACTGAGTTACTTATAAACAACAAGAGATCTATTGTTCATGTTTCTGGAAGCTGGGAAGTCCAAGATCAAGGTCCCAGCAGAGCTGATGTCTGGGGAGATGTCTCTGAATCATAGATGATACCCGCTCACGTAGTGGAAAGGCATAAAGGGGTCAAGAAGCTCACACAGGCCTTCATGATAAGGGCAGTAATTCCATTCATGAGGGCTCCACCCTCATGACCTAGTTACCTCCCAGTGGTCCACCTCTTAATATCAACACATTGGGAATTAGCTTTCAACATTCAGACCATAACAGACCCATCACACTGACCTGCCAATGTGACTGTTAACATTTCTTTCTTCATATGCACAAAAGAACAAGCCTCGCAACAAAATTAAATTCATTTGACTAAACAATACCCCAAAGCCTTAAAATTAATAGATTGAATGAATATAACATAAGCCAAAAGGAAACAAGTTATCACAGAGTAAGGAGAGGGGGAGGCTGAGAAGAGGTATGGCTTTAATAGACTGTGGTGGAAATTATTGTCACATGAATCTGTAAAGCTATTTGTGGGCCTAATAGAAGTTTTTGTTTCTAATGTTTTTGGCATATAATGAGCAAGAAAGCATAGAAAATTGGAAAGTACACAGAATATAATTTCAGCTCTACCATGAGCTATGTGGCCTTGAGTAAACCTCTGAAACTTAATTTTTCAACTGTAAGATGATGGAATAACAATTATTTCTAAGGCCTCTTCCAATTTAAGATTCTAAGACCTGAAAAAAAAATAGCATGCTAGAAAAAATATCAAAGAAGATAATAAGATATGAAAATGTGACTAGAAGTGGAGTTGCTGAGTCAAAGGGAAGGTTGTTTTAGGATACAGATAAGGAATCACTTTTTTTTTTTTTTTTTTTTTTGGCAGTGCTAGGGATAGAACCCAGAGCCTCAGGGTTCTATCCTGAACTACATTTCCAAACCATAGAATCACCATCATTTTTAAACATTTAAAACTCCATATGAATTTTATTAAAGTTTTGATAATATGTAATAATGGAGGAATAAAATCTACAGCTTTGCTATGTTTTGGGGGTGAAGAAAATAGAACCAAAAAGTAGTCAGTAAGCTAAACACTACTCACAAATTCTTAATAAACATGTCTTGGGTTATGATGTCTAAAAGAGGTAATCATAGCCCTAGACAAAGAAACTCCTAAATTATACAATAATGTGTAACTATAAAAATGAAACCATTTAGGGCAAAAGCTTAACACATTTAAATGTATTGAGACCAGTAACTCATTATGCAAAAAGGAAAAAAAAGTCAACAACTGTGAATCCATTTAAGCAAAAAACAAGTTGGTTATTTTTAATAGGACAAACTGAAAAAGCTCATTTACTGCTTTTAAAAAAAAATATATCAAGAACACTACTAATCACTTGCATTGATAAGCAGCTTGAAATCAGGGAAACCCAAGCTTCTGTCCCAGCCTTGGGACTTGGTGATCTGACCAACTTCGGACAGAGGGCAATAATTTCTCTCTGGGATTTTTGTCAAGATAATTGAGGTAAGGCCCATAAACACTATTTATAGATCAGTGAAATGATTAACTATAATAGCGTCCTTATCATTGTCCATATTCAGTTTTCTGTTTTGAGGAGGAAAAGCAGGTGCTTGAGTGACAGTTAAAGAGGGTGGGGCAACACCTGGAGGAAGAACTGCAAAGGGGCTCCTGCTGGGAGTGCTGTCTGCCTACCTTGCTGGACCTGGTGTAGTCCCCAGGTTTCTTCATCATTCTTCTCTGACACACCAGTTTTCAGGCAGCCCCATTTTGATCTGTGTTAATGGCCTTTATGATCTTACTTTCAAAAGTAAAACAATTTTAAAAAACAGTAGTTAACTTTTCGGTGGAATTCTTTGGAGAACACACCTGAGAAATAAATACAAGCAAGCTGGAGTCCTAGGTAACAGCGATGACTAGAGTCACCTAAACAGTGTTGTGTCATGAAAAGGAAATTTGCCTTTTTTTTTTTTTTTTAAACAGGTAGAGAGGTTGAATAAAGCTACTTAAAAGAAAAAAAGAAAAACTTGAAACAAGGTTTTACTACTTCATCTCTGGAGAACCTTTACTTGGGTCCTTTGAAAATACTGCTTAGTACAGAGAGAAAGTTCCCTCACTAATTAAAATAAAGGCTATCATTTATTGAATCTGCAGAATGTAGTTTTTCCATCAAATTACGTATCTCCTCTTAATAATCAATGAGGTAGGATTATTATTCCATTCTATAAATACAAAAGTCAGAAACAGTGACTAGTTCAAATTCACACAGACAAAAAGTGAGAGACTTGAAATGCAAATCATCTAAGTCATCATGAATTCACCCATAGATGGTCAACTTGCCCTAGCTAAAAGAGAAACCTGAGTTATAGGAGAAAAATAATACCAGAAAATGGAGTTTTCAAATTTAAAACTTGACTTAACATTTATTTACAGATTTTTACCTTGAATTTTCTTGAGACTTATTTTCAGGGCACAAAATCAAAGGAGTAAAAATAATGAGAGAAAAGACTTATTTTTCAATAAGTCATATTTGATCTTGTAGAAAGGCAACATGTTTTATTTTCAAGGACCTACTGAGAAATAAAAATATGAGATATTTTTCACTATACTTTTAATGAAATGGAAGAAATATAGGACATGTTATCCATTGAATATTCTTGGGTAATAAAGCCCATGTGATTGATTTTTAAAATGAAAATTTTTAAAGACTTTTTTAAAAAGCAGTTTTAGAGCCAGGTGTGGTGGCTCACGCTTGTAATCCCAGCACTTAGGGAGGCTGAGACAGGAGGATCGCGAGTTCAAAGCCAGCCTCAGCAACAGTGAGGTGCTAAGTAACTCAGTGAGACCCTGTCTCTACATAAAACACACAAAAAAGTAGGGCTGGGGATGTGGCTCAGTGGTTGAGTACCCCTGAGTTCAATCCCTGGTACCAAAAAAAAAAAAAAAGCAGTTTTAGGTTTACAGAAAAATTGAGAGGAGCAAGGCACAGTGGCACACACCTGTAATCCCAGCAGCTTGGGAGGCTGAGGCAGGAGGATCACAAGTTCAAAGCCAGCCTCAGCAATGGGGAGGTGCAAAACAACTCAGTGAGACCCTGTCTCTACATAAAACACAAAATAGGTCTGGGGATGTGGCTCAGTGGTTGAGTGCCCCTGAACTCAATTCCTGGTACCAAAAAAAAAAAAAAATTGAGAGAAAAGTACAGAAACTTCCCACATGTCCCCTGCCTCCACTGTATGCACAACCTCCCCCATCATCAACATCCCCACCAGAGTGACATTTGTTACAATTGATCAACCTACATTGACACATCATAATTGCTGAAGGATGAATTTTTTAGAGTGGTTTAAAAAAATATCTCCTTTTGGTAAAATACTGGAAACAGCTGCATTTTCTGTAAGATATGTCTCTATAAGCAGCATCTTTCTTTGTACTGTAGAAAAGATGTATAACATAAAATATGCACATCAATTAGACATGGCAAGTTGTGTAGCCTCTTAGAAAGACTTGAGTTAGATTGGACCTCCTTTTGATTAATGGGCACTCTTTAAATGAACTAGTCCAGATTCTGCCCAGGAGCATAGTAGGAGTATCCCAGGGGAATGCAGTAAACACGTCCGAACATGGTCTATCTATCTTCATCATCAAATACTGCTCAAAAGTAATTGGTTTTGAAGTACCCTTAAGATTGCGGTCATAAACTGAAGTGTCTAGAGAATCCAGGCAGGTGATATAAATGAGTCAAGTGGGCTGAATAGAAGAAGGCATCTGAAACATGGTGGTGACAAATGGCACCTGACACTTGGCCTTGGTGTCAGGGAGATGATCTGAATCATGAGATTATGGCAAACTGGTCCTTTGAAAGGGGCAGCTGCTTTTCAATTTTAGGTAACCGAGGCCATGCAAAACTGGGGGCCAGTACTCTCAAATCATCTGACTTTTAGTTATTCACTGTTTTTATTTTATTATTAGCACACATTAACTGTACATATTAATGGGGTTCAGTGTATTTCCACACATGCACACAGCATGCATTGATCATATCCAACCATCCTTCTTTAACTCCCCACCTGCCACGCCCTTCCCTAATAATGACTATTCTACTTTGAGGTCAACTTTTTCAGTTACCACTTCTCTTTCCATATCTGGCTTATTGAACTAAACATAATATCCTCAAATCATCTGATTTTTAAAGAGGAACTAAAATTATCTCCTAATGTTCAATATTGACAACTAATTTAAAAATACCCTTTGGACCAATTACAGAGAATACCTGAGGACAAACCACATCTTGTCAGCAGGCCATAAGTTTGCAGCTTCTGATTTGACTAAATAAGACAGATAATAATTGAAATAATACCTGAAAATGATCTCATTATTCCAAATTCTTACACTTCTAAACCCATCTTTATAAAACTTTAAAAATGTACTTAAGTTATATTACCAAAACAAACAAGAAACAGAGAT
Organism: Geosciurus inauris; assembly: GCA_004024805.1. NCBI lineage: Eukaryota > Metazoa > Chordata > Mammalia > Rodentia > Sciuridae > Geosciurus > Geosciurus inauris. Next base: position 52,273 of record PVHX01003965.1, read on the forward strand.
CTATGTAAAATCACAAAGTGTATTTCTGAATGTGTGAACTATATACTACCTACTTCAGAATTAAATGATGAGTTTAATTAAAAAAAAAAAAAGGCATGTGCTGGATTTACATTTATTTTGTCTCCTGTGAGTCCTAGGAATCTGACCTTGCACAAGCACCACAATCCCCAGATGGTTCTCATACAGATACTATTGGAGTTTCTGCCATTGAGAATATATAGGCTGGATGGTCATTTCGATGCCAGCCTTAACATGGTATCTTCTCTATTCTCCAAGACAGAGAGAGCTCCAATTTAAAGAGGGGCGAGTTTTGGCTCCTTTGGCTCCCTGCTCTGAGGCAATGCTCCCTGAACACAACTGTGCATCTGGGTCATTCAATTGCATAGTTACAGGTTGATACCTTATAATGACAAATGTCTACCTCATTAGCTTCAAGTTTATGGTTCCAGTTTATGTCTTCATTTAGCTAATGTCTTGGTGGGTTATTTCCTTTTGGCTCCCTACTGAGTATCAGTGTAATGTACCTGATCGGTGCCCAGTAAGTAATTTTTGATTGACTATTATAATGCATTAATTAGAACACTGTCAACTAGGCCTACCAGATCAACTGTCTGTGACTGAACTGAATAATCATTTACTTTAGCCCACTAGGCATTTTAGTTAAGCCAATAACTAGACTAATGTGTAGCACTCAGAAAATTATTGGATGACATTGACCAAATGAACCCATCCCCAAATAATTAATGTAACTTCTGACCTTGCCTGCTCTTAAATTCGGGGAGTAAGCATATTACTAAAAGTATAAAGCTCATAACACCCTCTTATACAAGACAAAAATAGCATCCTAAAGGTGGTATAGATGATATGTTACATCATTGTAGACACTGGAAACATTAGCCGTAGAAAATGCTGCTGGACTGACATGTTAAAGAACTCTACATTTTAGTATGGCTAGAGAAAACCACAATTGAAATGTAAATTGATATTTTGCCTCAGTCAAAAATTAGCCAAAATACAAATTGTCCTTTAAAAACATTGAAGTCAGTAAAAAGCAATAGACCACCACTGTTTTCGTTCTTCCTTTTTTTTTTTTTTTTTGGTACTGGAGATTAAACCCAGGGTGCTTTGCTTTAGATATACTCATCCCCAGTCCTTTTTTTTAATTTATTTATTTATTTATTTATTTATTTATTTATTTATTTATTTATTTATTTTATTTGAGATAGTCTTGCTAAGTCGTTTGGGCTAACTTCCAACTGCTGATCCTTCTGCCTTAGCTTCCTGAGTCTCTGGGATTAGAGGCAGGTGGCACCATGACTAGCTAGATCTGGGTTTTCTATCTCATATTCATATCCTGTAAACTACAGAATCTTGAGTATGGAGCATGGTGTAAGAGATAATCCATCCTTTAGCCTAGATCACAAATAGGCTATTTCTTAAACCATTCCAAGTATCTGTAGACAAAAGCAATTTATGACCTCTGAGGCAATGCTCTCCAGAAGATGGACCAACAATTTCTTGCACAGCTTGCTTGCTTTCACCATTTCTGTACTATTCTAGAATGCAACTAGGCTTGCAGTTCAGAATATTAAAATATGCCATTGGATTCCTGGGCACAGTGATGGGTCTTGAATTCATCCTAGCAGAGGTGAAGTAACATTAAATTTGTCACTGCCTAGTCTAAGTCTGCAAGATGGCACTGCATAATATCTTTAGAAATACTAAGTCAAGAAGTCCCTGGGGAAGAAGGTCAGTTACCAGCATCAAATCAGGTTCCAGGTGAGATGACCCTTAATCACAGGCTCTGTAACCTGCAAGTCAGCAGAATGTTATTGCATCTAGCTTCTAGCAGAAGCCAGATACTTTGGCAAATGCAGCCCTACCTGCACACTGACAGATGTGCAGTCAGCATCATGTCCACAAACTAGAGACAGAACAGGGGGCAAGCCATTAAAAAATTGCATAGGTATAAATGACCTCTCTTATATTCTACTTCTCCACCTCAAGTTACTGACCTTTATTTTAATGTCTAAAAGATCCATGAATCTATTTTAACTTAGAGAGAGATGAAAATTAACCTTTGATAACCAGGGACCTAAAACTTGTACTTTACAGAAGTCCTGGAAAATTCAATCTTCCATTTGTTAAAGAGCCAGAATAAAACACAGTAATTTTGCCATAAATGTAGTGACAACTCTTCAAATAATTTTCTCCTGCCTAGTATACACAGAAATAACTTAAGCTAGAGTTAATGGAGTAGTATAGAAATCACATGTACTAATCTTTACTTTTGCCTTCTCTTATGTTGGTAGAGTTGATGGTCTACCATCAATCAGTGAACCTTGATGTTCTTTAATTCATAAATGTAAAAATTTCCAACAGACTATTATGTTACTTTAGAGGAACTAAAAAATGAAATATTCAATGCATTGTCAAACAGTTGGATGAAATTTTAACTGTATTATCTGATGTGTTGATCCTTATTTTAAAAAAGAAAATCCCCAAACTAAATATGTGGGATTCCAGAAGGCAGATTCTAGGAAACTGTGGCAAAATATTATTTTAAAAATAAGATAGAAAAATAACTTAAATTGTGCTTATTATAGAAATTAACTTTTTATATAACTAGTGGTGGGAAACTACTAAGATGACTGCTATGGTTTAGATATGAAGTGTTGCCCCCAAGAGCTCATGTGTTGATGCAGGACTGCTCAAAGGTGAAATGATTAGATTATGAGAGCCATACCTAGTCAGTGGGTTAATCTGTTTGATGGATTGATAATTTGAATGGATTACTGAGTGGTAATTGGTAGGCAGGTGGAGTGAGGATGGAGGAAGTAGGTCACTGGGGTGTGCTTCTGAGTTCTTGTACTGTCTGCCAGCTCCATGAGCTGAGCAGCTTTCCTCCTTCATGCTCTTCTGCCATGATGTTTTGTCTCACCTCAGGCCCAGAGCAATGGAGTTACCTGACTATGGACTGAACCTCTAACATTGGAAGGGAGCCCAAAATAAACTTCTTTTACCTCTAAGTTGTTCTCTTTTTTTTTGGTACCGGTGATTGAATTCAGGGGTAATCAACCACTGAGCCACATCCCCAGTCCTATTTTGTGTTTTATGTAGAGACAGGGTATCATTGAGTTGCTTAGCACCTCACCGTTGCTGAGGCTGGCTTTGAACTCGCAATTCTCCTGTCTGAGCCTCCCAAAGTGCTGGGATTACAGGCGTGCACCACCACACCCAGCCTCTAAGTTGTCCTTGTCAGGTATTTTGGTCCCAATGATGAAAAGCTGACTAACACAATAACTAATATCTTTAAAGTTACCAACAATTAGAACTCATGAATAAGGAGTCTGGGAAGAAAAAATAATTAGGTTTTAGAAGGAGTGTCCACTGTGGGTCCAAAGAAGTCTGAAAATTGTTGATGTGTACCTAGACTGAAGGCTGATCCACCTCCAACAACAGTCACATAGACAACCGAGTAGGTCAAGGAACCCACAGCATGACTGCTAGGAACCAACTACCTCCCAGGGGGTGACAGCAATGCAGGGTGGCTTATTCATTGCTTGCTGCGTTGTCTGCTGCCTGCTGAGCCTGCACTACAGTCCACTACAGTCCGTTCCGTGTACAGCATCCATCTCAGCCACCTGCATCGTTGTGGGCACGGGGGATATGAAACTCTCACGAACATACAGATAATTGGCTACTGCTTTTCTGTAAGTAAAAAAATCTCTGACTGAGGGGAGAAGGATTGCTTAAGTGTCCCACCTGTCTACATATCACTCAGGATTAAAATCCCAGTCACCTTTGACTTTTATTGTTGTCCCTAATATCCAACCTGTTTTTACAACCCATTGTCTCCTCTGAATTTTTTTCTACACCTGTGCCTTCCTCTTTATTTCTACCACCACTATCCTGAAACCTCATGATCTCATTTGACTTTTTTTTTTTTTGGTACCGGGGATTAAACTTAGGGGTACTCGACCACTGAGCCACATCCTCAGCCCTATTTTGTGCTTTATGTAGAGACAGGGTCTCACTGAGTTGCTTAGTGCCTTGCCATTGCTGAGGCTGGCTTTGAACTCACGATTCTCCTGTCTCAGCCTCCCAAAGTGCTAGGATTATAGGCATGCACCACCTGGCTTCATTTGACTATTAAAACAGACTCGTAACTAAATACCCCTGCCCAAAGTTTCCATTTCATTCCATTTCCAAGAACTACCTATGTTGGTTTACCTAGTGATCATGCCAAAGTCTCCTCATTATTGACAAAATAAGCCCCAACGTTTTGAGCTACATTCAAAAGCAGCTATGTGGGCCTATAAGATAACATTCCGTTCTATAGTTGAGTACTGAGTGCCTGCTCTATACTGTGGTTCTAGATCCTCTGAATGCTTTCCCAATAAAGACATTCTTCTTATAACCCCTCCAAGAGGTTATACATACTACTTCTTATAATAGCCATCATGATGGTCCCGTGTGTCTGATTTCTTCCATGGACACAACTACATGTTCGTTTTACTCTAGTCCATGAGGAATCCCTGCTTATATTCTTGACTTTCCTACCATCTTCATACAGTCCCATCCCTAGATGCTGTTTTCAACTCCCTTTATTTAACACATATTTTTTGCTCACCTAAAGACAACAGGTGATCAAGAACAAACAAATATAAAGTACAGATAGTGATATATAAGAAAAATAACATAGACTAAGGAGAGAGTCATATTCTTCAGCTTTTGCCTGCTCCTTCTGTCAAGATGAAATTCAGACAACCTTTTGTGGTCCCTGAAGGTTATGGAAAATAATATTCCTACAAGACAGCCCCTGGGAAAAACAGAAAGAAGGTGTGGCTTGGGAGGAGGAAGGGAAATTAGCCAAACATTAACCTCTCCCAGAAAATCCTTTCCCAGTAACAATGGGCCGAGGGGGGGGGTAGTTTCATCCCTTTCTGGGTTCATCCCCAGCATCTCCACCAAAAGCAAATATTCATCCCTTCCCAACCACAATGGGTCCTGAAGAGAGGAGGCGGATACTGAAATGCTGGGCCCTGGGCTTTTACTTATGAGTCCTGGAAGGAGAAAAACAAATAGTGAACCTCTGAGTAACCATGGGTCCCAGAGAGCTGGGCATGGTGGCACATGCTTGTAATCCCAGCGGTTTGGGAGGCTTAGACTGGAGGTTTGCGAGTTCAAAGCCAGCCTCAGCACCGAGGCACTAAGCAACTCAGTGAGACCCTGTCTCTAAATAAAATACAAAATAAGGCTGGGTTCAGTGATCAAGTGTCCTTGAGTTCAATCCCTGGCAACAAAAACAAACAAAACAAAACAAAAATACAAGCAAACAAAAAACAAAGCAAACAATAAAAACAATAGGTCTCAGAGGAAGAAGATAAGCAGTGAACATGGAGTTCTGAGCTTTTCCTGGTGACAGTGAGTTCTGGGCTTTTTACAACCTTTTTCCTGACTGCCCAAACTAACACATTCTGCCTCGCTCTCCAGTGATTAATTCAGCCTCATTGGAAACTATAAAACTCAGACTGTCTCTGTAACTGAGGGCCATTTTTCTACCCAGAAAATGAGCCCTTCCAATGCCTGATTGATTGACTCTACTGCAGAATAAAGAAAAGCTTGCTGAGGTCTGCTTCTGTTCCAATTGTTTTAATAATGGTGCTGAAACCATGTTGGTTATTTTTCCTTACAGTCCTCACCACTATCTGTTAGGTTTGGCTCTGTAGTGGAGTGGGGGTGGTGCAGAGGTAGGGGAGATGAGGAGAGGTGTGACTAATCCCCGTCAGAGCCTGTGGTTGAGCTAAAAAAAAATAGTGATGATGAAGATCGCTAATATTTATTGAGCACAAATAATACAAATATTATATTTTTAAAACCTAACAATAAAATGCTGTTTTTTCCCATGTTATTGATATTTGAGACATGCAGTAGGTTAAATAAGTTGTCTACATTTACAGTGATGTTAAGAGATAGAGCTAATTGGACCAAGGCAGTCCAGATCTAAGTCCTAAACTGTCATTCCATGAATTGGTTGCCAGGATTTCAGGGTCTTATAGCAAAGATGGGAAAAGTAGATGCCTCCAAATTTCCAAGTCAATAGACTTTGCCTCCAATTTCCTCTCTTCTGTCCAAAACAAGAGTGATCTATCTAATGTGAAAATTCAACTGTGTCATTATCTTGACCGAATGGCTCCCACTACTGGAGAGGAATACCATTGTTACATATTTCTCTCTAAGGAAAGGTATGGGGTGGTGTTTACCTTAACAGTGTAAGAAAGCTGACCACCAAATCAAAGCAACTGGTACAGAAGGCAAAGTTATTTAGTGACTTGTTTAATTCGCCATTGTAAAGATAATCCTTTATTGGTTGTCACTGATAGACTGTCTGCAAGGAAATTTGGGTTTTATCTATAGAAATCCCTTCTTGGGATTATTCCAGTGAAGTCAGTCCAGTTCAAGGATATAAAAGAGAGAATGGTTAAATACAAGGACTTTGGAGCCAGAGTTTGGAATCGTGTCATCGGCTCTTTCAGCTTCATTAATCTTTGCTGCCTTATCTCCAGCAACCTCATCTGCAATTTGAGAATGTCCCCCTTCTAGGGTTACTGTGAGAATTGAATGAAATAATGCATTGTTTTAGTCAGTTTTTTCACTGCTGTGGATTTAAAGACCTGACCAGAACAACTTTAGAGGAGGAAAAGTTTATTTTGGGGCTCACGGTTTCATAGGTCTCAATCCATAGACAGCAGATGCCACTCCTTGGGGCTAGAGGTAAGACAGAACATCATGGCAGAAGAGTGTGGTAGAGAGAAGCAGCTTATATGATGATCAGAAAGAAGAGAGACTCCACTCTCCAGATACAAAATATATACCCTATAGCCATTCCTCCAATGAACCACTTCCTTGAGCCACATCCCACCTACTTCCAGGTACCACTCAGTAAATCCCACCAGGGATTAACTCGCTGATTAGGTTAAAGCCATAACCCAATAATTTCTCCTCCAAACCTTCTTGTATTGTCTCACACGTAAGTTTTGGGGGAACATCTCACATCCAAACCATAACATACATTTAGAGAGCTTAACACAGTAACTACACAGAAATTCCTAAACTGTGGTAACTATGTATATAACTTTAAGGTTTTCATTGTTTATATTTTAATTTTAGTGGTCTTATATTTAATTTTAGTGGTTTAAGGCATTGTTCTATACTTGAATCATATTTAATATGATTTATATTGTTAATTGTATTAAATTCTATATTTTATATTAATATTTAATCATATTAATTAAAGCAGCTTATCTCAAGTAGTAATATATGAAGGTGGTACAAAGAAGCAGTATAGGAGAATACCAAGCCGGGCACGGTGGTGCACGCCTGTAATCCCTGCACTTTGTGAGGCTGAGACAAGAGAATGGCAAGTTCAAAGCCAGCCTCCGCAATGGCGAGGCACTAAGCAACTCAGTGAGACCCTGTCTCTACATAAAACACAAAATACAGCTGGAGATGTGGTTCAATGGTCGAGTGTCCCTGAGTTCAATCCCCAGTACCAAAAAAAAAAAAAAAAAAAAAAAGAGAGAGATAATACCAAAAAAGAAAACAAAACAAAAGCGACATCCCCTTTCCAGGGAAAACCATTGCAAAGATTTTTTATTTCCCTTCTAGAGTTTTTCAGTGTATTTAAAAGCATACGTATTTGGTTGTTTTTTTTTTTTAATATAAGCAAGAGCATCTTTTTTTAAATTGTTGATGGATCTTTATTTCATTCATTTATTATTTATATGTGGTGCTGAGGATCGAACCCAGTGTCTCACGCATGGTAGGCAAGTGCTCTACCACTGAGCCCCAGCCCCAGCCCCAAGCAAGAGCATCTTATGACTCACTTGTGTACCTTGCTCTTCTCCTGTGTGGATTGTTCCATATTCACACGTATAGACCCATTGAATTACCTTTAATGGCTGTGTGCTATTTTAATAAGTGAATGCAGCACAAATAATTTAGCAAGTTCTACATTAATGGACATGTGTGTTGTTTTCAGCTATTTTCTATAAAAAAATAACATTCTGATAAATATTTTTGTATGATAATTACTGTAGAATTAATTTCTCAAAGTGGAATTTCTGGGCCACATGACATATATATTTGAAATTTGTTTAGCTCTTCAACTGCCCTCTGAAGAAGATGAAAGAATTTATATGCCTACCTCATTGTGGTGAAAAAAGTTACTTCACCACATTCCTTAAAAACCACTACATTTTAAGCTCATTTTCTCAGAAAACCCCATGCCACATTCTGTCTCCTTGCCTATAATCTTATACTTTATCCTAGAATTCTTCTTTTCATATTTACCTGAGTCTTACCTAACTGCACTATTAGGACACACTCAGTTGCAAGTAACAAAACTCAGATGGAACTAGCTTAAGGAAACTAAGCTTAGAAAGATGAAACTAGCTTAGTAAGTGTGTGTTTGAGGGAGGAGGAGATAATTGCTGAAAAGATTCTGGGTTGTAGGTTCCAGGGCAGTTCTGGATACCCTGAGGATGAAAGCCTGCACACACTCCTTCTAACCATCCATTCTAAATTCTGCTCTCTGTGTGATTTTAATTCTCTTCTATGGTGGACTGGTTCATCCCACAGCTATCAAAAATGTGAAACATTATATAAATGGTGGCAAATTACAAACATGAAATGTCAAAAGACCTTTTGCACTGGGGACTTATGGCTGTTCCTACTTTCAGTATCTTCTTTGTTACCAAATGGAATTCAGTGGAGAAGTATAGAAAGCACTGGTCAAATGCTTAGAAGAATAATTTCCCCCAAATTTCAGAGTCATGAGTTTACCGTTATTACTTATAATAATGTTCTTTAAATGAGCGTTGTTGAGGAACAATTCCAAGATCATCTCTTCTCCCACCCAGGTGACTAAAATATTTTGGTATGGCCCTTTCCTTGCACTCTCCGTGGTTCTGAACCACCCCCTTGGGCTTCAATTTAGGAGTGACTTGAAGGATGATAGGAAGGGAAAATAAGAATAGAGAAAGTAAAGAGGCTGTTGCAGGAGAAAAGACATGGTTTTTGTTTTGGCAGTTTTTCAGTGCTCTCATTTATCAACAAACTACCATCCACCTCGGGCAACTAAAAGAATAAACAAGTTTGTGGAAAGCGTTGTTAACCTGGGCAAATATCCCCATGTACCAGAAAGGTCACCTGAGGGAGTGGGCAGATGGCCAGGGGCAGATGGCCATGGGCAGAGGTGGACTGGGCCTTGCCATCACCAGTTGACACAAAACACATTGTATATGAATTTGCTTTACTTTTGCTTCTATATCATGATAAAAAATTGGAAGACTAAAGCAATAACTTAAGGTTCAAGATCCACAGGGGTATGTTTAAGCATACTTCATTATTCTGTAAAGATTTCAAGAGCTATTGTTTTTATGCCTTAGTAAAATTATGTATCCCACCACTGATGCAGTAATTTTTCTTTATATTATTATATTGGTGGGCATTATTGTATTTTACATAAGATTTTATTTTATCTTTCCCCACTTAAAATAAGTTATTGGAAAGTTGTCATGTATTATCTGAGAAATTTTAAGATCAGCAAATTCTTCTAGAAATAAACTTTTATCAAAAACATAAAAAAGGTTTAGTTAAAAAATTGGAATGTTATTTCAGTAATTTTTCCTATGAACTTCTCTGCTACTTTTTCAAATTTTTAAGAAATATTTGGACTTCTAATCTCAGAGTCAAGAACACCAAAATGCATGATGAGAATTAAGATAACATCCAAAATACTCCAGTTATCTCTAGCCTCATGGAAATTTTTAAAGTTAAATTTATTTTATTTTTGGCACTTGGGATTGGATTCAGGCCTCTTTACCACTGAGCAACATCCCCATCTCTTTTTATTTTTAATTCTGAGAGAGGGCTCCATTAAATTGCTGAGGCTGGCCTAAAACTTGTGATCCTCCTGCCTCAGCCTCCTGAGTTGCTGGGATTACAGGTGTGCACCACCACGCCCAGCTTCAAGCTAAATTTATTTAGGAAATATGAAATGTGCAGTCATAGTTCTCCATATAAATGCTGCACATTTGCTGCACACATCTGAGGAGTGTGTTGAACTCTAATGATTTACCGAAGAAGCCAGTCATATCCTAGATATGTTGTAGGTACCAGAGATCCATGTTCACCTGTCTTACACTCCACTGCAGCAAATTGACCCAGTTCACTCTCCTCCTCCTCTTATGGTGTCTTGTCTTTGCCTATAAAATAAGTCTCCTTTGCTAGTACCTACTTTCTCTTCCTTGATGATTTTATCCATACCGTATCTTGGGCTTTAAATCCTACTCCTATACTAACAACCTCTACATTTAGATTTTTAGCCCAGACTCATCCTTTTGACTCTAATATCAAATGTATATAAATGCCCACCTGCCATCTCCACTTGGAACTTCAATATACATGTGAAGCTCAGAACGTTTCGAATAGAATTCTTCGTCTTCCCTTATCTCCTCCATTCCTACTCACCCCCAGTCTTCTAATCTGTGGTGGTTTTAAAATGAGGCTACGGGGCTGGGGTTATGGCGCAGTGGTAGCGTGCTCGCCTAGCACGCGTGAGGCACTGGGTTCAATCCTCAGCACCACATAAAAATAAAATAAAAATATTTAAAAAAAAAATGAGGCTACAAATTCTTTGATACTCCTCCCATGAACAACTGTGGTCTAGGTTTCCTCCTGACTGGGCTTGCCCCTACTTTGCCTAAGAGAGTATGTACAGTAGAAATAAAGCCTGATGACTTCTGAGGTGGGATCATAAAAGGTGGTAAGACTTCTGCCTGGTCCTCTCGGAACACCCACTCTCTGGAAGCACCCTCTTGGGATGCTCTCTTTGTGCGCATATCCTTTGGAACCCACCTCCCATGCTGTGAGAAGCCCAAGACACATGAAAAGACCAGAGTTAAGAACTCTAGTTGGTCTAACCTTCAGTCATCCTAGCCTAGGTACCAGAAGCGTATGAAGAAACTTCCAAAAAATTCCAGGTTCCAGTCATTTGAGTCACCTCCAGCCATGTGAGCCATCCCAGCCAGGACCCCAAACAAGCCATTCCCACAGTGCTCTGTCTGAATTCCTGACCCACAAAGTCCTAGAACAGAATAATGTGGTTGATACTTAACAACACTTTCTTTGGAGTAGTTTGTTAACCCAATAATAGAAAACCAACACACTATCTCAGTTGATAAAACCTCTATTTTTCCAGTTATAGGAAAAAAATCATGGTGTCATCCTTTGCTAAATAAAAATATTTATTGAATGAATGGAAATTAGCACTTAACAATGTAACTTAACTAGGAATCAGAGAAATTTGGTAAATACAAAATTGTAACATTTTAGCTAGTTTTAATGAATCTAATGTTATCAATAAAACTAATGATTTAATGTTCTTTTTTTAGGTTGGTCTTCTTTTCTTTTTTCCCATGGGACAGGGTCTTTTTTTTTTTTTTTTGTACTGGGGATTGAACCCAGGGGCATTTTACCAGTTTTTGTTTTTTTATTTTGAGAGAGGGTCTTGCTAAGTTGCTTAGGGCCTCACTGAGTTGCTGAGGCTGGCCTGGAATGATCCTTCTGTCTCAGCCTTCTGAGTTGTTGGGATTACAGATGTGAGCGCCAGTTCGCTGCCAAGGTATCTTCTTTATAAAAGAGGACTCAATCCCAAACTGATGCAAAAATAAAATATAAATTCACATGAATATGTTTTAAATGCATTTATAATGTCTACTTCACTACTTTCCCCCAAATGCTGTATACATAGCAAATTAAATAACACTAGTTCAATATTACAAGAGAATAATACTGGGAAATCATAATATCTATTTAAAAAATGATGACTGTTCTCAATTTGCCTTTCACTTGTCTCCAGATTTCCATTGTAAAAATGCATTAAAAAGTGTAAGTGCATCAGATTTGATTGCTTAATAGAATCAAACTAGCTTAAGGAAAAAAGCAGTGAGAAAAACATCATGTTTGGTTGGTACCCAAAATAATATTATTTAAATGAGTCAGAATTCATTAGAAGCATTGTAATTTCCTCCTTAGGAGTTTCTATGAATGGGCCCAACCAAGGATTCAGAGACAATCATTGTTTTGCTTCTGAATTCCAAAATACTCATACACAGAGGCAGTATTTTCCACCCATAGGTCATGACACCTTAGTGTGCTGGAAAACTAATCTGGTGTGTCTTGGCAAGCATTAAAATAAAAAGAGAACAAGTCTGAGGCCAAGAAAGGAAGAGAGTGCATTACAGGTGGGAAGGGTAAGTTGCGTTCAATTGTGCGTGTGCATGGGGTTTGATATTTACTGTGTTTGTACATATATTTGTACTCTGAATCATGGTCAAAACTTTTAAAGTCACTGCAGTAGGATATTCAGAATAAAACGTTACAGACTTGTAACAATTGCTAGAGGTCTACCCTATGTATTTCATAAAATCTTAATTCATGATCACAGGTAGGATGGAGAAAGCTACTGAGGTGAGTGACTCTTCTGCCCACACGCAGGCGTCGCAGCACAGGTGGCAATGTAATTACAAATTTCTCAAATTCAAATGAACTCTTATCTTTCCAAACCACACAAAACTAAAGTCCCTAAGCTTCTAATCAGTTTATTTTTTTTTTTAAATGAAAATCCTGGAGTGATGAGCTCCAGTTTGAGAAACTGCTTTTTATAAAGAAACAAAGAAAAAAAAGATATAATTGTTAACTTTCCAGTTGAGGCAGGGTGGGAGAAAAATAAAGGACTGTGGGTAACACAGCAATGTTTTGTTCATACAGAAAACTAACTAGTTTGAACTACAAAGTCTGACTAATGAATATAGGTTATAGGACATTCATCATTACTCAAAATTCTCATTAAAATAAACAAATGAAGTTGAAGAACTATTTTGAAGACTTTCTTGGTTATCCAATTTTAGACTGAATGTACTACAATAAAAAGACAAATTTAAGATGAAGAACTGGGCAGAATCAACAAGAGGTGTTATAAAGTCTGTAAATCCTTCTTATCTAGATACTTATCTAGGTAAAATGCTGGCTCTTTGAATATAAGGAATGGCTAAAGATTCTTTCTCTTGATTCAACAACTAAAAGAGTGAGTGACATTATCTAAAATAAGGACAAACTCCCAGTCCATAGCAAAGAAAACTGTAAAAGAAAATGAAAAGGTAATAGCTGATGAAATTAAATTAAAATAAAGAAAAAAAAAAAAAGAAGCAAGTCTATCAGAATCGCCATTCCTCCCCTGAATTGCCAATCAGTAAAATTCCGAAATGAGAAAATTAAACAGTGGCATGGTATTTTCACCTCCTCCTTTTCCTTCAGCCTTATTCATCTGTTGATTCCATACTTTATTTACACCAAAACAGCAAATGCTTTGAAATTGTCTGCTGAGGGTATTACTGTCTTTCCGAAATCCTGTGTTAGTTCTGAGTTCTCTAGAAGGATGAAATCAGGATGAGAGTCGAGCTGGACTCTCACTAGCTGATTGTCAGTAATTGATTTATTTCTTAAAGCAGCTGTAAGATCCATGCAGACTTGGGTCATTGCCTGCTCCACCCAGCTGTAGTTAATAGCCCACAGGTGGAGACCTTTGTTTAATGCTTAAGGCTGTGCATTCACCTGATCTCAGAGCATCTAATTAAAACAATTTCCTTTGTGCAAAAGCCAATGATTTTTCTTAAATTTTATTGTAAATAAGAATGTCTTGTAGTGCTGTTAAAATTCGGATGCTGAGGGTCTATTCTTCCTTAAGAGGTTTAGGTTCAGCAGGACTTAGATGATGTCTGAGAAATCTGCATCTACCTCTCCACCTCTCCCTGTGCTGGGGATCAAATCCAGGGCTTCAAGTATGCCAGTCAAGTGCTCTACCACTGAGTCAAACCCCCATCCCAAAATCTGCATTTTTAATTACACCCTGGAAAATCCTACACATTTATAAGACAGAATAACTCTTCATACTTGTCAGAAAGATTTGATACTTGTGGTTGAAAAGACAGAAGCTCCAAATGCAATGATCTCTCAGTTTAATGGAATTTTTACCGTTCCCTTCAAATGAATTGAGAACCCTGAAAAGTAAATGCCCTATTTGCATTTCACAGTGCCATATTATTATGCCTTATGCTTAATCATCCATTATTAGAACAGTGCTACCTAAGGGTGGTGCAGAAATAAGCATCACCTTACGTGTGCAAACAACACAGCTGTTCAACCTGCCTTCCAACCTCTGAATCAGGACCTGCATTTTAAGAAGATCCTCAGGTCTGAGAAGTCCTGATCTCGCAGATTCTCAAGCCAAATGCGACTTTGCAGTTCACTTTTTAGTTCTTTACACATTTTTTTTTCCAGTCTAGATGGATGAAGAATTTTAATTACAAGAGAAAACAAAGTTGTTAAGGGAAGAGGCATCTTCCAGTCTTCCAGTCTGTGACTGATGACTTTTAAGTTAGAAAGCAATTGATTGCTGTGCGATTTCATTCACCCTGTTTATCTCCCAACTTCACTGTGAGCTTCCTGTGTGCAGGGTCATGCCTTAGATATCTAAATCCTTTACCCTCTCTCCTGATGCCTAACACACAAGTAGGTGCTTCAAAAAGCTTGACTAGGGGAAAGAAAAAATCTGACAATCACTTATCTGAGTTATAGCTACCCTTAGAGTTCAAGCTTGAGACTCCACTCGTCCATAAAGATTTCTTTAGTTATTGCATCCACATCTGCAATTAGTTGATCTGCTCATTCATCTGCTCATTAGTTGATATTTAACACACAAACACAACTTTAGACATCAATTATCTTTATTTTGTATCTCTCATTACCCCACCAAAGATGTAAGAAACTGCTTCATTGTATATATTTCATATTACCTTGAAGAGGATGCATTCAAATACTTATTATTGAGACATCTTAAAAAATAGACCTTCAGTGAAAAAATCCAAAAGTTTTGATTTTCCTTCAAGCATTGTTCTAAATCGCCAAAATTAATTGAGATACCAATATTGAGACAGCTTCTGCAGTTGTGACTCATTTGTCTTTAAAAAAAAATCTGTTTTGATATAAAAATGCTTTGTAATTTTCAAATG
This sequence comes from Geosciurus inauris, assembly GCA_004024805.1. Taxonomy (NCBI): domain Eukaryota; kingdom Metazoa; phylum Chordata; class Mammalia; order Rodentia; family Sciuridae; genus Geosciurus; species Geosciurus inauris. Next base: position 67,410 of record PVHX01003965.1, read on the forward strand.
ATGAGTGGTACCCTAACTCAAGCTTTTAAGGATATATGTAAAAATTTATAAATTTTGAATGATCTTCCTGATTAGTGTTATACATAGGCCATTATTTCGATTTTAACGTTAATTGCAAACATTGCTCAAAAGTGCACTTATGTAAAGTTTTAACTCTATTCATGGTATCAAAATGGTTCGGGCAATGTTTTCAATGAATCATTATTTCAGCCCTCTTTTGAAATGCACTTTACCCATTTATTGTACAAGCCGTCTCTCACTATCCTATAGATGGCAGCATTGAGCAATGTATTTTGGTAACGGGTTGCTTTTCCTTTCCAGTGAATTTTCAGTTAGGAGTAAATTTTTCATGCAGTGTATTTCATTACAATACACCACAAGACAAATTTAGCGTAAGGTGACAGGATAATACATGTATCCGCTCAACGTTACTTCAGTTAGATTCCAACAAAGCACCTCTTTCTATTCTGTGTAATATATGAACCAAATGTGAACTTGGATTTTCAGAGTTCTCTCAACCCATTAACAAAAACATAGAAAAAAAAAAAGAAAGAAAGAAAGAAAAAGAGAACAATTGAACTTACTATGGTATACTTATAGTAAATATTAATCACTTTTAACATCGATAGAAAACCATTAGCAAATCGGAAAAAATGGCAAAAACATCCTATTTTCAGTGATTGTTTTCCATATGAAATTGATTGGTCTGAACAGAAATTGTCACAGCAATTTGGTTGATTTCATGATTTCTTTGAAATATTTTACCCACATAAATTATGTTTTTAAAACAGAAATCCCTTACTACTGAGACATATTTTTAAGAGCTTTTATAATAGTTTTATACGATCAAAATCTTAACCATCCTGTTAAGATTAATTGTAATATTTGTAAATTAAATAGACTTTCCAGGTCTCCCTTCCCGCCACAGGAGTACATCCCCTTTAGATTTGGGGTAGAGCGGTAGTAGGGCAGAGGTCATTTAAAAAGTAAAAGTCTAGGGATTTGAATTGTTTTCCTACAAAATGTGAAACACGCGCCCCCTCCTGCGCTAAACTTCAAACCTGTGAAAAGTCCTTTGGCCTTACCTAGATTATTAATAGTAAACAACTCCTTTATTCTCTTTTTTCTTGCCCAGGGTAAAACCTTCTACACAGTTACACTTCTGCACTAACTTCAGGCTTCAGGCTTCTGTATTTCGCATACTCCTTTTCTACCCGCCCCGCATAAAGCACTTTCTAAACCCAGAATTTCGATCCCTGTTATTGCCGCCTGGTTACCATTTCCAAATTATCTGCTATTTATAGCTTTCCTGTAGTGGGCACGTGTGCCCACATCAAGCTGTCAGTGTAAAAGAAGGGAGGGCTTTCAATTCAACATGTGTACTCAAGTCATACTTTAACCAGCTTTAGCAGAAGCTGAATGGTGGCAGGGGACAAGAAGGTGAGAGGAGAATGAGAGGTTTCCCGGCTTGGGTGGGGAGAAGCCCTTCTGCAGACGCTGGACCCCCCAACTCACGTACTGCAAGCCGATGAATGGCGCCTAGGGCCCTTCTTTTTTACATTACGCTTTGCAACCTACCTTGGTACCTTCACCCTCCTCCCCACCACCGCTGCAGTGCAAGGTTTGAAAGACAAGCAGCTTCGCCAATCAGCAGGCTTCCACGGGAAACTCGCCCCGCCCCTCGCCCCGCATTAGGCCAAAGCGCGCTCCCGGGAGACCCAGACAGTCCTGGTCATTGAGCATGCCCAGCCTGTGGACTGCTGCGTTTCCCCGCGAGCATCCTGCAGTTCTTAAACTAGAGGCTGAGGTGGGTCCCTGGCGCAGCGAGGGGGCGGAAACCCCAAACAGGCCAGGACTGGAGTGGGAAAATAAAATACCATTAAACCGAGCGACACGCGTCATCTCTGTAGGTCTTTAATGCCAGCTGGGCAAGCAGGGACAATCTGCTTGTTTATAGGTCACCTTAAAAAAACGACAACCAAAAAACCAAAAAACTTTCGGGAGCTTATGCATGTGGTGAGACTGATACCACAAGGTAACCAAGCCAGAGGCTGTGCAACTAGACTCAGGCTGCTGACCTGTTTTACTCATGAAGTACTCATTTTCCTGTACAGTTGCGCTGGCACCATCCTTGTTTTCTCCCGCTTATCCTTGTGGTCAAGGTTAAAAATTTATAGGGTGGTTCAATGGGTGTGGAAACTGTGTGTGAAACAAACATTTCAGCCAGTATTTGCACAGTAGGGGTTTGGCCTTATGAACCCTCTGTAGGTCCCTAGCATCCTTGTATAATCATATTGATTTGGGATTATGATAAGGGGTATCTCATTTCCCCTATCTCGTATGTGTGAATCCTTTTTTTTTTTTTTCTAGAAAGGCAGGCGAAGAGGGAGAACTTGTGATATTTACATGTTCTCCCTAATTGAACAGCAGCTAAAGCCACAGTGCCAGACGTGAGGCGCTTCCCGGGAATCCCTGTTCTGTTTGGAGTGACCATAACTCCTCAATCACTGCCCTTGGGCGTCCCTCTTCCTTCGAGGCACCTCGAGGAGGCAGCAAATCCGGGGACTCCAAGGTGGAAAGCCAGCCCAGAAGTCCCTTAGAAAACCTTACAGAAATCTAGATCTGCTTACCATGGCCTATCACCCAGAAGCCGAAATACATCTTTTATATTTCCGGGGAAGAAAAACCTTGACTAGAAACCTCCTTCCCGAGGGGTCTGCCTTACCTGTTAGGTAAGAGGTAGCCCAGCTCCGGGAGGCCCCCTCCTCCCCGGCCCTCCCACGCCGGGCTCCGCAGCCGCAGTGCCCCCCCCCGCCACCCCCCACCCTCACTCCTGCGTCTTCCCGAGCTCGCCCCCTCCCTTTTTCCCAGACTCCCCTCGTGTTTTCGGGTAGCCACCCAAACACCCCCGCCCGCGCCGGCCGCGGGGATTCCTGCGGGCCGGGGGCGCCTTGGGTGGTGTGCGGGCAGCGAGGTGCTGCGCCCCGGCAGGCGGCCGCGTAGGGGCGCTGCCCGAGCGCAGCGCAGAGGCCCGGCGCGGCGCCGCTGCGGCACGGCCGGGGGGCGGAGAGGGGCGGGCGCGGGGCGGGCTCGGCCCGGAATGTGTAGAGACCCGGGCGGGAGCCTCCCGGCGGCGGCCCGGCTGCCGAGCGCGGAGACTCCGTCACGTGTTTTTCTCCTCCGAGTGAGACGGCGGCGCGGTCGGAGGGGGCCGGCGCGCGGAGCCAGACGCCGCCGCTTGTTTTGGTTGGGGCTCTCGGCAACTCTCCGAGGAGGAGGAGGAGGAGGAGGGAGAAGTAACTGCAGCGGCAGTGCCTCCCGGGGAACAGGCGTCTTTCCCGAATCCTCCCCAAACCTCCCCCTTTGCCTCCCTCCCTTGTCCCCTCCCCTCCTCGACTGGAGCGAGGGGCAGGGATGAGCCTGTCCCTCTGGACCGTCTCCGGCTCCCGCGTCTGCCCAGTAGCGTTTCGCGTGGAAAAGCCACTTTTCCCCGCCCGCCGAGATGGGCTCGAATGAGGGCTGCGGAGGACGCGTCCGCGGGCGGCGGCAGCAGCAGCAACAGCCGCAGCGCCGCGGTCTCTGCGATTGAGCTGGTATTTGGGCGGCTGGTGGCGGCGGGGACGGTTGGGGGGTGGGAGGAGGCAAAGGAGGAGGCGAAGGAGGAGGAGGGAGAACCCCGTGCAACGTTGGGACTTGGCAGCCCGCCTCCCCCTGCCCAAGGATATTTAATTTGCCCCGTGAATCGCTACTTCCAGAGAGGAACTCAGGAGGGAAGGCGCGCGCGCCTGGAGGGGCACCACAGGGACCCCCTGGCCGCCGCTGCCTTCCTGCGCGGGACTTCAGCTGAGGCGGCGAGAGATGTATCTTTGCTCCTTCCTGGCCGCGGCGGTTGAGAGGAGACTTGACTCTGGGGAAGATCGTGGCCGCACTCACCCTGGACGCATTGCCTCCCCTCTGGGCATGAAACGCCCATAAACTCCTGTCGGCTATCTTCCTTGGCGCAGCCACTGCGTCCTCCTTTGCTGCCCCTCCCCACTGCAGGGGGCTGCGCGGATTTAGGAGTCGGGGTTTCTGCTGCCTTAAGCCCTGTTTGCATGTGCGGGGCCGCGGTGAGGAGCCTCCGCCCCCTACCCAGTTGTTTTTCGGCGCCTCCCTCTGCTCCGCGGCGGTGGCGGCGGCGGTGGCGGCAGCAGCATGGCGAGTCCTCCAGATACCGATGGCTTCTCGGACGTGCGCAAGGTGGGCTACCTGCGCAAGCCCAAGAGTATGCACAAGCGCTTCTTCGTGCTGCGGGCGGCCAGCGAGGCCGGGGGCCCGGCGCGCTTGGAGTACTACGAGAACGAGAAGAAGTGGAGGCACAAGTCGAGCGCCCCCAAACGCTCGATCCCCCTCGAGAGCTGCTTCAATATCAACAAGCGTGCTGACTCCAAGAACAAGCACCTGGTGGCTCTCTACACCCGGGACGAGCACTTTGCCATTGCGGCGGACAGCGAGGCTGAGCAAGACAGCTGGTACCAGGCTCTCCTGCAGCTGCACAACCGTGCCAAAGCCCACCACGAAGGGGCCTCAGGCCCCGGAGCGGGAGGCGGTGGGGGTAGCTGCAGCGGCAGCTCGGGCCTCGGCGAGGCTGGAGAGGACTTGAGCTATGGAGACATGCCCCCAGGACCTGCGTTTAAGGAGGTCTGGCAGGTGATCTTGAAGCCCAAGGGCCTGGGTCAGACAAAGAACCTGATTGGCATCTACCGCCTCTGCCTGACCAGCAAGACCATTAGCTTCGTGAAGCTGAACTCAGAGGCAGCGGCCGTGGTGCTACAGCTAATGAACATCAGACGCTGCGGCCACTCTGAAAACTTCTTCTTCATCGAGGTGGGCCGTTCTGCTGTGACAGGGCCCGGGGAGTTCTGGATGCAGGTGGATGACTCGGTGGTGGCCCAGAACATGCACGAGACTATCCTGGAGGCCATGCGGGCCATGAGCGATGAGTTTCGCCCCCGAAGCAAGAGCCAGTCCTCATCCAATTGCTCCAACCCCATCAGTGTCCCCCTGCGCAGGCACCATCTCAACAACCCCCCGCCCAGCCAGGTGGGGTTGACCCGCCGATCTCGCACCGAGAGCATCACTGCCACCTCGCCGGCCAGTATGCTTGGTGGGAAGCCAGGTTCCTTCCGTGTGCGAGCCTCCAGCGATGGTGAAGGCACCATGTCCCGCCCAGCCTCTGTGGATGGCAGCCCTGTGAGTCCTAGCACCAACAGGACCCACGCCCACCGGCATCGGGGCAGCTCCCGGCTGCACCCGCCTCTGAACCACAGTCGCTCCATCCCCATGCCTTCTTCTCGCTGCTCGCCTTCGGCCACCAGCCCAGTTAGTCTGTCCTCCAGCAGCACTAGTGGTCATGGCTCCACCTCGGACTGCCTCTTTCCAAGACGATCTAGTGCTTCCGTATCTGGTTCTCCCAGCGATGGTGGTTTCATCTCTTCGGATGAGTATGGCTCCAGCCCCTGCGACTTCCGAAGTTCCTTCCGCAGTGTCACTCCGGATTCCTTGGGGCACACCCCACCAGCCCGAGGCGAGGAGGAGCTGAGCAATTATATATGCATGGGTGGAAAGGGGGCCTCCACCCTAACAGCTCCCAATGGTCATTACATTTTGTCCCGGGGTGGCAATGGCCACCGCTACATCCCAGGAGCTGGCTTGGGCACCAGCCCAGCGTTAACTGGGGATGAAGCAGCCAGTGCTGCAGATCTGGATAATAGGTTCCGGAAGAGAACCCACTCTGCAGGGACATCTCCTACCATTTCCCACCAGAAGACCCCATCCCAGTCCTCAGTGGCTTCCATTGAGGAGTATACAGAGATGATGCCTGCCTATCCACCAGGAGGTGGCAGTGGAGGCCGACTGCCTGGCTACAGGCACTCTGCCTTCGTGCCCACCCACTCTTACCCTGAGGAGGGTCTAGAGATGCATGCCTTGGAGCACCGAAGTGGCCACCACCGCCCAGATAGTTCCACCCTCCACACTGATGATGGGTACATGCCCATGTCGCCAGGGGTGGCCCCAGTGCCCAGTAGCCGGAAGGGCAGTGGGGATTATATGCCCATGAGCCCCAAGAGTGTGTCTGCCCCGCAGCAGATCATCAACCCCATCAGACGTCATCCCCAGAGAGTGGACCCCAATGGCTACATGATGATGTCCCCCAGTGGCAGCTGCTCCCCTGACATTGGAGGTGGGTCCAGCAGCAGCAGCAGCGTCAGTGCCGCCCCTTCTGGGAGTAGCTATGGGAAGCTATGGACAAATGGGGTCGGGGGGCACCACTCTCATGCCCTGTCTCACCCCAAGCCACCTGTGGAGAGTGGTGGTGGCAAGCTCCTGCCTTGCACAGGTGACTACATGAACATGTCACCAGTGGGGGACTCCAACACCAGCAGCCCCTCTGACTGCTACTATGGCCCTGAGGACCCCCAGCACAAGCCAGTCCTTTCCTATTACTCATTGCCAAGGTCTTTTAAGCACACCCAACGCCCCGGGGAGCCAGAGGAGGGTACCCGGCACCAGCATCTCCGCCTCTCCTCTAGCTCTGGTCGCCTTCTCTACACTGCAACTGCAGAAGATTCTTCTTCCTCCACCAGCAGTGACAGCCTCGGTGGGGGTTATTGTGGGGCTAGACCAGACCCTGGCCTCCCACATCCCCACCATCATGTCTTGCAGTCCCATTTGCCTCGAAAAGTGGACACAGCTGCTCAGACTAACAGCCGCCTGGCTAGGCCCACAAGGCTGTCTTTGGGGGATCCTAAGGCCAGCACCTTGCCTCGGGCCCGAGAACAGCAACAGCAGCAGCCCCTACTGAACCCTCCGGAGCCCAAAAGTCCAGGGGAATATGTGAATATTGAATTTGGGAATGATCAGCCTGGCTACTTATCTGGCCCTATGACTTCCCACAGCTCACCTTCTGTCCGGTGTCCACCCCAGCTCCAGCCAGCTCCCAGAGAGGAAGAGACTGGCACTGAGGAGTACATGAATATGGACCTGGGGCCGGGCCGGAGGGCAGCCTGGCAGGAGAGCAGTGGTGGGGAGATGGGCAGAGTGGGCCCTGCACCTCCAGGGGCTACTAGCATTTGCAGGCCTACCCGGGCAGTACCCAGCAGTCGGGGTGACTACATGACCATGCAGATGGGTTGTCCCCGTCAGAGCTACGTGGACACCTCACCAGTTGCCCCTGTCAGCTACGCTGACATGCGGACAGGCATTGCGGCAGAGGAGGTGAAACTGCCCAGGGCCACCGCGGCTGCGCCTTCTTCAGCCTCAGCAGCCTCTTCTTCCCCTGCTGCACCTCAAGGAGCAACTGAGCTTCCTGCCCACTCTTCCCTTTTGGGGGGCCCACAGGGACCTGGGGGCATGAGCGCCTTTACCCGGGTAAACCTCAGTCCCAACCGCAACCAGAGTGCCAAAGTGATCCGTGCAGATCCACAAGGGTGCCGGAGGAGGCATAGCTCCGAGACCTTCTCCTCAACACCTTCTGCTACCCGGGGGGCCAACACAGTGCCCTTTGGAGCAGGGGCTGCAGTAGGGGGCAGTGGCGGTGGTGGCAGCAGCAGCAGCAGTGAGGATGTCAAACGCCACAGCTCTGCCTCCTTTGAGAATGTTTGGCTGAGACCAGGGGAGCTAGGTGGAGCCCCCAAGGAAATGGCCCAAGCGTGTGGAGCTGCTGGGGGTTTGGAGAATGGTCTTAACTACATAGACCTGGATTTGGTCAAGGACTTTAAACAGCGCCCTCAGGAGCGCCCCCCTCAACCACAGCCTCCCCCACCTCCACCCCCTCATCAGCCCCTGGGCAGCAGTGAGAGCAGCTCCAGTAGTCGCTCCAGTGAGGATTTAAGCACCTATGCCAGCATCAGTTTCCAGAAGCAGCCAGAGGACCGCCAGTAGCTCAACTGGACGTCACAGCAGGTGCGTTTCATGGTGTCAGAATCAGAAGACAAAACTGCTTTTAACCTTGTGCTAGATTTCTGTTCTTTGACTCTGTTCCTTGTGCTTCTTCCCACTACTTCCTTAGGCAGAATGCACTTGGGAGTTGGTGGGTGGGTCATGACACCTGGATGCTCAGTCCCAATGACACTTGGCAGATAATCAACTGTGTGTGAGCAGCCACAGGAGGGCTTTTTCATTTGAGAATTCCCAAGTGAAATAACCTACTGTAGTATTTTAAAAACTTATATAATACCAGTTCTGAGGTTTTGTAAAGTTCATATATGAGAAACTTTATCTTTCTTCTGAAGTTTTCTTTTGACCATATATTAAGGTCAGCTCCCATAGGGACAATTCTACAAAAATATTTGTTCATACAGAAGCTTAACTCTTCACTAAAAATAGTTTCTCAGAGCTCTGAAGGGTGATCTTACTGAGTTGCTGTGTGCACTTTTGTTCTGCGATTTCACAATACCAAAGCAACATAAACAGCAACAGGAAACATCAATTTTTATTCATGTTGTCCTAAAAAGACTCAAGAGTAAAAGCACTTGAGTCATACATATTCAGAGAGAAGTACTTATCTGCCTATGATCTCTTGAGAAGGTAATTATGGATGACATTTTCTTTTTGTTCCTGTATAAGGAGTCGTGAAATATTTTTCACACAACGACCCATCTCACAGGCATGGCCGCTTTTATACAGGATATGCAATAAACTGCATGCGCCTGGGACCCATTATGAGTTGAGAGTTATGGAAGTTCATCCCTGCATGTCTGCCTAGCAGTTGTCTCTTCTTGCACGGAACCTTCACATTTTTCACATGGGGGCTACTGTACATCCTCTGTAAAATTACTTAACATTTTTATGGTGAAAAGAAGGTACTTTAAGTCAGAGAAAGGGAAGTTGTTTTGTTTTGATTTGCACTAAATGTAAGGGCTGAACTGTGTACTCTTTGCTCTTAGAGTATTTGTTTTTTCAGTTCAAGAGTAGATGCCTCAGAAATGTTGAAAGTTGACTTTAAGTCTTCTGTGGCTAAGGCTGTATTGAAAATGAAAAACATTTGTAATAGGAAATTAGACTGCCCTTCGTTCTGTGAGCCTATTTTCTGGTGGTCATAATTGTGGGTAGAAGAGAGGAGTATAGTTTGCAAATAATGTGATGAGTTGGCAATGCAGAAGTTTCCAGCATTTGGAAACACTTTATTCTGACAAACTGATTATCTTGTGAATTTTGTCAGTGCTTTACAGAATGAGCTTTTAAAAGCATTTATTCTTCTTAATAGATGTCTGTTCACAAGAAATTAATCTGTGCCTTGGAGTTCCTATCACTAGGTATTTTTGAATTATGTGGTCCTTTTCTTGATTCTGTATCCAACACCCAACCCATGTCATTATTTTATAGAAGATCCAGGTATTTGACTGTTCAAACCAAGATTTTAGGGGTTATGTTATGAAAAGCATTTATTTGATCAGTACTTAATTTCAGCATTTTTTCATCATTCACTAGGAGGGAGATTTAGTTGCCAATGTCAAAATTTTGGTTATTTCATATGATGTTTTTGGGTGCCAGAATCCCTGTAACAATTTAACTATTCCTATTGTAAAGTGCCTCATCTATAAAATAACAAGAATTTACCCAGAACTTAAATTTCGATTTTAAAGGAGATGAAAGAAAAGGCTAAGAAACAATGTTTTCTCACCCATTTTCTTAATTTGCATAGGTTTTTTTTAATAAAGTAGAATAATGTTTGTCCTGAACAAACTACATAGAATTTTCATTTTAAAAAGCTTTTTAAAATAAAATCCTCTTTATGTGGAGGATACACTAAAAAACAAAACCCAAAACAACCTCCTAACCTTCTAGTTTTGACTTTCTTAGGGCAAATATGTTCTAGAATAATCATATAATCATATCCCTAATATGGACCATGCTTTAACTGCAACATGCCAGAAAAATTCTACAGTGTGTATTTGTGAGATACCAACGTGTGTTTTTTATGTGAGGCACCAAATACTGTTTGCCCCGTCCACATCGTCAATCCTGCTTGCTTGCCTGCCTTTGCCCTGTTGAGTTTAAAGATGTTATTGATAGTTAATGGTCATCTGAAACAGAACTTAGGCAGACGTGTCAATGGCAAACAGCTTCTAATCAGAATGCCCATGTTAGTTTGAGAAAACTGTTTTTCTAACTTCCTCAGCACTTGGCTCTATTAGTCTCTTTCCCATTTCTCAGGTAAAACTGCAGCATGATGAAAGGAATGGGGTTGATTTGAGGGCGTGCACCTTCTCCTGGCATCTTCTTGTAAACAAACACCTCTGCTTGTCTCATGTTTCTCACTGTCCATTAAAGGAGAACATCTGTGTAGCCTTTAGCTCAGGTGCTCAGGACTTGTATCCAACCACCTTTTCTTGCTTCTCTCCTCTCGTTCATCTGTCGCTCCCCCAACTTAATTTTGACCTGCAAGGTGGCTTCCCAGCACGTCTCCCCTCCCATTCCCTTTGTTTCCCACCTCTTTATTTCTTATTCGACATTGCCCTTGTTTTCCATCTGCCCTTGTTTTCCTCTGAAAACAGAATTTCGCTGTGCAGTACTGGTGGCCTGCTCCCTGCAGGGGGTAAATTGAGAGCTCAAGGAGAGCAAAAAGCGCTTCTCCGCCTTAGGATAGCAGCCCTGCAACTTTCAAACAGCATTTACCTCAGATGTTTCGGTTAGTTTTCAAACTGTAGCTGGGCATATAAAGCAGGCTTTCGCGAAGGCAGAGACGGGGGCCATCCCTGTGGGGTTCAATTTTTGCTTTTTTGTCATGCTTTTGTTAGGCTCCTCCCCCCTAAAAAAATTTCGCCATTTCTCTTCCTTTCACTGTTTTTCCTTTCTGTGATTTCAAGGATTCCAGACCTCCATGACTACCTCCCCATGCCTTCCTCTCTCTCCCCTCTTCTCTTGGCTGTGTGGCCTTTCGAGCCAGACCAATCCCTCTCGGTCCTGGCACTTTCCCTTTCCTTGGGTCACCTTTGCTTCCTGTATTCCTCCCTTTTGTATTTGGCACTTGGCCTTCCATTTTGCCAGGGTGTGGGAGTATGCAGAGAGGCCGCCCTCCACTCTCCCGCGCCCCTGCAGTCTCTGGGTCAGCTGGGCGGCAGGGCCCCTTCCCCGGCTGCGTGGTAGGCGGTAGCAGGCTAACCCCCGCCTCTCCTGCGTCCAAGCAGCCTCTAGCCCCAGGCCTGTGGGGTGGCCGGATGCTGATTGGCCTCCGTCGAAGCCAATCCGCGGGAGAAATGGGCAGCTGTGGGCGGGAAAGGGGCGTGGCCTGTGCGAGGGGCGGGCGGGGGTTCTGGTCAGAGACTGTGGGGGACAAGTCCTCCCTGAGCCCTGTTCGCCCACCTCTCTCCCTGTATCCCTTCGTCTGGAGCTTGCGGTACTCAGCCAAACACGCACCCTCCCCAGCCCGCCCCCCTGGCAGAGGATGTTCTGCGCTCAGCCTTATTTGTGCATCTAGAGCAGAATCCTAAGAATGAAAAAGTACAACCAGCCTGCTGACAGAGGCCGGAAACACACACTTCCTCTTATTTTTAATTGAGAAAAATTCAGGCCGTGACCATGTGACATGCCCCATTTTGTTTCCCTCCTCTCTTTACTATGGTTTACTACAACACCACGTTCCTTCATCTTCCTGCCTTGAAATCTGCAAGCAGGAGTGAGCTGCAGCACGTGGTTGAGGAAGCTATGGGGTTGGCTCAGGATTCTCAAATTTACATGTCTTACTAAAGGGAGTGGGAAGGAAACGGGAGCTCTGTGGCTGATACGGTTTGGGTGTTATTCAGAGAAGAACTCCTTTGGCCTGAAAGCACCCTAGCCTCAGACACTTCTTTGAGCACCTGCAGTTGCAAAGCACCTGACCAAGGAAAACGGATCCTCCAAGGCTCTGAGGACGCTCGGAGCGAAATAAACACCTAAGTTACAGCTTGATCGTGAGAATCTTGAGATTCATCGAAAGGGCACGAGTAAGCTGTTCCTTAACCAAGGTTTGGAGGAAATGCTGCCTGTTTTGAAACGGATTAGTGTTTTGATCTGTGGTATCCAGCAGGGCAGCAGGGTGAACTGATTGTGAAAGCTTGCTAGATTTGTGTTGTACCCTCCCAGAACAAAATTTTGTGAGGTGTACTGTTTTATGAGATGAAAAAACTTCAGATTTGCCTTTTCTAAAATACAGAAAATAAAAAAAGAGTCATGCTGTGGGAGTATGTCCCTCTTTCCCCTCCCTCCCTCTCAAACATTTCTCACCAACCAGCATCTCTTTTCCTCACTGAGTCATACGCCCCAAAGGCAGTGTTTTTGCTGAGGTGCCAATTGAAACAGCAAGGTGAAAATGTACCTCAGAAGGACTGCCCCCTTGCGAGTGACCCAATATGACTTCGGAACAGGTGTGTGTGTGTGTACGTGTGTGGGGGGAGAAGGGAGTGTTTTCTCTCTTGTTCCAGAATTCTTTAGTCATCTAACAATCTTACTCGTTTCTGCCATTGTTTAGGTAGCTTTTTACATTAAAGGATAAATCTATAAAAATTCCATATATTGTAATCATTTATCTCAGTGCCCCCTAAATAAATACTATTTCCAACATCACTTTATAGGAAGACACTTAGGATCCAAAAGGGAATGCTTTTTTTTTTTTTGTTAATCAAAATTCCTGGAAAATAGCTTTGCACTATCTTGAATGATGCAATGGAAAAAGCAATTCCTGCAAGCCTGAGATCTTGGGTTCTAACACAGCTTGTGTGTGCCCTTTGCTAGCCGAGTGACCTTGAGCAAGGCTCTCTTAATTTCCTTGAACTGATTGCCTCATCGGTAACTTGAGAAATTTGTTCTCAATTATTTTAATCTCCATTGCAGCTCTAAACATAGGAATGTTTTGAAGAAAATGATGTTCTTTAATGGGTCAGTTGTAATGATTCTTTCTGAAGAAGCTGTTTTTGGGGTCATAATAAAATATATCGGAATATATTGTTCTAGTCCTTGCATTAGACACTATGAGCAGACAGGGAACTGGAAGGAAAATAATGTTTGACCGATTTTAACCTTTTTAGTTTGAAGGTCTGTTTTCAGGTTTTTACAGACCTGAAGTCAAACCCTGCTGATTGTATCACTCTAAATTTTTGGACTGGATTGGGCTCCTCCTCCCCCATTTAAAAATACACTATTGTGAGGGGATGTAAGTTCCTACCTAGTTCCTGCTTTCTCAGCTCAACTGTCTGAAGCATCTTACCCCCACAGTATCAGTCACGCTTTAGCCAGTGCATATCTGTGACCTTACGCTGGGAATCACCCCTTCTTCTGGGTAGCTTGTTTTTGGATAGTGTTTCTCGTTTGTACCATCACAATTCTCCAGTGATATATCCACTTAAGTGAATGGAAAGGAAATCTAAGAAGACAGTGGGGACTAGAGGAAGTCTTCCATAATTTTTTTTGTATAATTTTATTTACTTCGTTTAGGTGTGTGAAACAGCTCAATGCTTCTGCAGACAAAATTAGTGTTGTCTAGCTTTCTTGTGTGCTCTAGGATTTTTGATTAGCTAGTTGAGCTACGTGTACTCTGCTTGCCTGCCCCAGTTTTTTCTTGGCCTTTGCATTGCCAATACATTCAGAATATCCCACCCTGTTTCCTCCTTCTGGGGCTCCATAAATCATCAGAATAGGCTGTAGACTTTTTCATTCACAACTCCATTCACTTAGTCTTTTCCCATCTTCCTCGGATAGTGGGATTTCTTAGCTGAATAGTGTATAAATGGTTTCTTTTATTTTGATGGGTTGGTAATTTAGGATAATGGAATACTTCACAATTTTAAGGTTTTTGTTTTGTTTTCATGAGAGCTATGTGCTCTATTATTTCCTCATTTTAGAGAGTTCCTGGAAATCATATTCCAGGAAAATAGCTTATGAATTTGGTTTGAAGTCAGTTTCACACTAAAGAGTCTGGCTTTTCATACTAATGCCTTTTGGTTTTACCTTTAAAACGGATGCCCTTGTATATTTATAATTATGTATTTGGTTTATTATTTCCTTACTTTATGAGTCTGTAGCTATGTGGCAGATTTTAAAAACTCTTCAAAATATTATATTGAAACATGTTGAGAAGTTATAATCATTGAGTTTTAACTTTGTAGAAATAATTTTCATGTTAGTTTGATATGATAATGTTATACTAACTTTATACTACTGTGAAATAGTTTTTTTAAGAGTTATTATAGGGCTTTTTAAAATGATAGGATCACCTATTGGTTTCTACGCTTGTGTAATATTATGAAAATAGCAGTATCTTGCCCAATCTTAATTTGTAGAAAACAAAAGAAGATAGATAAGTATAAGGTACTGTCATCAATGGTAAAAGGAACATTTTCCATTTTAATGATATTCTTGTGGTAGGCTCTGCTATAATCTATTTGTTAAATAAATTTGGTTGAATAAATGTCATTTATGCTTCTTCCATGAGTCAGTAATCTTTGAATAATAGAGCTTTTAAAAAATGATGCGTTTTTGTTGAGAAGCACCCTCGTTCCTTTTTCGACCCTGGCCTGCCTTTTTATTCCTGATGGCAGTAGAGTAGAATACTTAGGTCACACTACAATTTTTTTTTTTTTTTTTGGTACTGGGGATTGAACTCAGGGGCACTCGACCACTGAGCCACACCCCCAGCCCTATTTTGTGTTTTATGTAAAGACAGGGTCTCACTGAGTCGCTTAGCACCTCGCCATTGCTGAGGCTGGCTTTGAACTCGCGATTCTCCTGTCTCAGCCTCCCTAAGTGCTGGGATTACAGGCTTGAGCCATCACGCCCGGCTCACACTACAATTTTTGTGCTTGCAGCAGATTTTGTAGTTTTCTTACCTACCCTGAATGCTTTATTGAGTAAACTGAGTTGCATTCTTCCTCTTCCTTTTACCATTCCATGCTTTTTTATTTTTTAACTGCATGTCACATGTACGTGCTCCCCTTTCTTTTTTCTTTTTTTCCCCTTGACCAAAAAAATACTTTAATGCAAGTTCTTTGATCCTCTCTGACATATTTAGGTCACATTGCTTGAACAGTATCATTTAATCTTGAGAACTTGATAGTTGTGTTTGCTGAAGTGATCTAAGAGGAGAGGCATTATTATTATTTTTTCAAATATATGTAGTGTGGCAAAAAATCATATTTTGCACAGAAAGTCATAATTCTTGCTCTTAGGAAGGATATGATCTAAGGGAAACAGGCACAAATTTTAAAAAGCACATTAAAAATTAGAGCTGTTATGTGCTGACCACTGGAATATTCAGTAATTACCATGTAGCAACTGTCATTCATCTTATCTTCTCCAATAATTTCTTCCCTGTTTATGTGAAACTTTTTTGGAGGACCATATGAATACAAAAAAATATTCATATTTACCCTTGACTTTTCAGTGTTGTTGTAATAATCGGAGGAACTCTACCAACTCCAATGCTGGAGAGGCAACCCACCTCCCCACCCCACCGTGAATTACCTGCCTGTGGCCAAACAAGCCCCAAACCTCTGTTCCTTGTTCTTCTCTCCTTCCTTTTCCTCCATAAGCACCATGACATACTTGTTATGTTCAAGATATTACATCTTTTGTTGAAGGAGGATTAGGGTAGACGCATGGAAATGGAGGAAAAAAAAATAGAATGAGGGAAGATCATCAAAGTGGTTACCACATTTCTTATGCAACAACTTACTTGGGGGAAAAAACAGGATTCAGAAAATGTAACCCACAAAAATTGGCATTTTTTCATAAACTTATAAGACAGGCATCAAGCTACCTCAGACCTTTAGGCTTTTAAAAATTATCCTAACCATGACATACAAATAAGTTGACAAGGCTGTTGAAACTCTCATTTGAACAAATGGCCTGTTTACAGGTATTAAGCCAGCAAACATAATCTTCACAAGAATGGAGAGAAAGGTATCTTTGCTTTGGATCTTTAGTGAAAAGAAGTAGCCAGAAGAGAGGGCCGGATATTAGATACACAGGGCCTGAATGTGGACTTATGGGGTAGGTGTTAGGAAACGTGAAGTGAGTGTACGACTACAAAAGAAGTTTTAGTTTTTTCTTTCTCTGTTAGTCAAGCTGCCTCCAGCCCTCTTTGGGTGGGTGGTTTTTTAGCGGTGAAGGGCTTTACCCCTTTGTCCTATGCTTGCTTCTGGCTAGAAGCCTCATCTCTTTTGAGATTTTGTCATTACCTTCCCTTAAGTGCTCTTTCTTTTTTTTGTTTGTTTTGGTCCTGGGATTGAACCCACTGAGCCACATCCCTAACCTTTTTGAGACAGGGTCTCACTGAGTTGCTTAGGGTCTCACTAAGTTGCTGAGGCTGGCCATGAACTTGTGATCCTCCTGTCTCAGCCTCCAGAGCTACTGGGATTATAGATGTGCACCACCACACTTGCTCTGTTTCAATGACAGGCAGTGATATTTGTTTTTTAAGTTTATAGTAGCTTCTTTGAGAAACACAAAGAAAATATGATTTAGACCCCCAAGTCTTATAATAGCTTCTGGGTCTATTCACACTCTTTTCTTTCTTTCTCTCTTCTTCCTCCCTTTCTCTCTCCTTCTCTCTCTTCCTTCTTGAATAGGCAGTACACACACTTGCTCTAAGTTTCAAGTGATTCTTTAATGGTGTAGAGTCAAGAGTAAGGCTCCCTCCCTCTCTCATCCCTCGGTCTCACTTCTCATGGACAACCATCATTACTGTTTTTTTTTAATTCATCTTTCTAGAGATGGACTACTCCTAAATTTTGAAGCTTAGTAATAGAAGCTTGGTTAAATGCCCAACTGTTCAAAGTCTTCTATGTAAGAGTATGCCCAGATCTCAAAGTTTAACCCTGAAGGAACATAGCAAATAATAATACCTCCTACAACAGACACCCTACTTTTTTTGTTAAAAGGAAAAAGAAAAGTATTCTTTACTTTCGATACCTCTTTTGAATCTTCAGGTTCAGGGAAAGTGGCTAGTGAGGGATCGGGCATAACCCAGTGAAGAGGGAAAAGCATTAGCTAAGATAATCTCCTTTTTCAACACTGAAGCATATATGTAAATTAAGAGGATAAAGGTGTCTGAGATTTCAAAAATACTAACATTTAAAGTATTGATTTCCTTTTCTTATTACTTTCATGGTAGTGCTCACACATCCTCCCCACCTCAAGCTGGAATGACACCCATGGTATGATGTAATAGTAGTAGTAGTAGGATTATATATTAAGGATTCTTTTCAAGACTATGTAGACACCAGGATCTCATAAGAAGATCAAAAAGCTCAAAAGAATTGATGTATTTTATTAGAATAAGTCTTTTGTCTTTTCAAATTCTGGGAGCAGTTTACTTTAAACATAAGATTGCATACAAATAGTAAAAGAAATTGCTTTATACTCATGATCTTTTACTCATTTTCTCCAAATTTATTAACACCATGGAGGAGTGGAATTTAGAGCATCCAGCCGATCTCCTAAGAAGGGTGTGTGTATTGCTGAGATAGCTTCTACTTTGAACCAAAGAGGAACTTATCATGAATGACTGATGCTATGTTTTTTTTACTGCTCCCCCACAACTGTGGCCTAGAAAGAGTATGAACAGAATGTGGTTGTTTGAAACTTTTACGATGTTATGATAACAGATAACATTTAAGTCAGAGTTACCAGTGCTTGGTCATTTTTGGTGACTTGCCAGTGACAGTATGCTCATAGCAATAGTGTTGATTTTCTTCCAATCACCTGGAATAAGGAGAAATGAAATCCATCAACATGAAGGAACTTTTAAAAAGAGTTTTACATATGAAATTATCTCGTTTCTTAGATGTATGTGTCATTTAGCCTTTGAAGTGTAACAAACCACTCCCAAACTAAATGCTTTAAAACATCAATCATTTATTAGGTGGGTTTTCTAGGCTGGTGATTTGACTGGGCTCAGCCAGGTGGTTCTTCTGCTTGTCTCAGCAGGGTACATGCATGTGGTTGCAGTGAGCTGGGGAGTCAGCTGGGGGCTGGTTGTTGAGAATACCCTTCCTCATGTGTCTGGGGGGATGCTGCTGCTGTCAGTTGGTGCTTGCTATTGATTGGACCATGTGTTCCCAGCAGGCTTACCTGGACTTCGTATGGTACTGGGTGTTTGTTTTCCCAGTAGCAAGGTAGGGGAAGCAATGAATGCCTAAGTACTTTTCAAGCTTCCACTTCTATCACATGTGCTACTATCCCATTTTCCAAACAAATCACACATCCATGCTCAATTTCAAGGGATAAAAAATACATAATACTTCTTTTTTTTTAATATTTATTTTTTAGTTCTAGGTGGACAGAATATCTTTATTTTATTTTTATGTGGTGCTGAGGATTGAACCCAGTGCCTCACGCGTGCTAGGTGGGCATGCTACCACTGTGCCATAACCCCGGCCCACTACATAATACTTCCTGAGACAAGTCATGTTCTTCTGAATTACCATATTATGTAAATGTACCTATAAATGCAAGTATTTTATATCAAACATTTAAAATGAAATTAGTTTTAGATATTATGTTTAGCTCTAGTTTTGAATGAAATATGAGCCATTTCCTTTATATTAGGATAGAATCCTTCTTTTTTTTTTTTCTTTCTTTCTTTCTTTTTTTTCGGTACTGGGGATTGAACTCAGGGGTACTTGACCACTGAGACACATCCCCAGCCCTATTTTGTGTTTTATTTAGAGACAGGGTCTCATTGAGTTGCTTAGTGCCTCGCCCTTGCTGAGGCTGGCTTTGAACTCACAGTTCTCCTGTCTCAGCCTCCCAAAGTGCTGGGATTACAGGCATGCGCAACCGTGCCCAGCTTAGAATCCTTTCTTCCATCTTCACTTTTCTTTGAAAACCATAAATGCTTGTCTTCCCTTTCATAAATCCTTTTTGAGTTTATACCTTGAGCCAGGCAGTGGAGACTGAAATAGGCAGGTTCCCTTCCTTGTGATACTTTACAAGGAAGAATAGATATGTAAATAAAGAAATATACTACAAAATGTGATATGAGGAAGAAGGGCAGGGTGTTGAGAAATAGAATAATTGGAACTACTTTAAAATTTGGGCAGGAAATTATTTGAGAAAACAGCAAATATTATAGTCTTAACATTCAGACATGTGAAGGGTAAACAAATAATTTTATATCCCATATTCTGTTGGCCAAGTGCAGATTCAGGTCTTGGGGTGGCATTTTTTTAAGAGTTAGATTTTCTGTTTGAAAATACCTCTTGCTGGATGAGTATAGGCTAAAAGTTAATCTTAAAAAAAAAAAAGACTTACGAAATTTCTAGTAGCAGAGGCTTTTGTCTGTATTTTTAGTGGCATTAGTGGTTGGTGAAAGGATTCATGCTATTTGTGTTAGATTCCTACTGTGACTTAGACTAGAGGATTCCACTTTCTAACACCTGTTGAGTGGCTCACATCAGATCTGAGCTCAAACATGGACACCCAGAGCTAGTGGACATCTTCCCACTTACAAACTAGCTGAGCCAGAGAAGCAGACTTTTTGTGGGGAGAGGTAGAGGCAAAGGACCGAGTCCAAAACTTTCAAACTGTTGGAAAGAGAGCTTTTCCCACCTGAGCACAAACCCAGATGTTGACAGTGCAGAGTTGCTGTTGATTGGACAGAAAACTCAAATGATTTGCACAGTCAGGATAAAGCAAAGGCCATGCTTTTTCTTCACTCTCCCTGGAACTCCCATCAGCCAATATTTACATTCTTCTTTTACCAGAATCTCAAATGCCTTAAATGTTCTTGAGGTTACAGAATCAAACCAAATGGGACACTGTATAAAATATGTGGTGGGGGGGGAGGGGAGGGAGAGTCCTAAAGTTTTATGCAGAGCTTGTTGAGCTTGGTATTTATATTGTGATCTTGGCAGCTCCCACCACCTCCCAGACACCCCCCCCCCATCTGTCCCCCTTCCCAATTCCAGCACACTCTTTGAACCGCAGCTAAACAATAACTTCCTTTCAAAGCTGATCCCATTCCCTCCGGTTAGATTAAGGAATATAAATATTCCATTTTTTAAAAAATAATGGGTAATGAAATAATTTTTGAAAATAGTTCCACTGCTCGAGTACCCTGGAAATCATGAGAGTATAATTAAAACTCCTTTTTGCCCTAAACTTTCCCCATGTGAGAGAGAGGAAGGGAGGGAGAGAAAGAAAGAACGGGGAGAAAGGGTGTGTTTGTGTTTGGGGGTGGGGAGTAAGGTTCAGGGGTGGAAACTGCAGTCCAATAAAAAGGTTACATTCCTAAAGCTAGGTCTTTAATAATATTTTGCAGCCTGAGCCTTTGGTCCCTCACAAGTCCCTACTAGGGAGGACTTAGGAAAGTGTGCGGGCTTGTTGTTTCTCGGGCCTTTGAACTGGGTGAAGAATGTGTCTCAAGATGGAAAGATGAATGGCTGGTGCTTTTAGCCTGCAGCCTGAAACTCGCTAGAGGAATGTCATTGTGTCTTCAAAGACAGCTTCCCACCACGCTGCGTTAGCTGGGCTCTTGGAAATCGTCTTTGCATTATCAAGTGCACAACAAAAACCCATGCCACCCAATTCGATCTAATTCACTGGTTCTTTTTAGGTGGATTTTTAATTAATGTGTCTCTTCTCTGAGAATAGAGCCCCATTCCACCACTCCCTCTCTCCACCCCTACTGATAGAACTTACTGTTACTTGCTAGATGGGAGACTTTAGGCTTTTTTTTTGGTAGCATGGTGATCTTATATTTAAAAATAGTGGCAGAAGGTATTTAGGAGGGGATCTTAGCTCTAAACAGTTCTGAATGGATTTCTAGCATTTAAAAACAAAACAAAACAAAAAACATTTAGATGACCAGAAAACATCAGAAGTATTTTATTTGATGAGTTAGAATATACCTGGCTCCTGCCTCTGTTTCAGAAAGTTTAAGCCTTCCTGAGGGATGATGGGAACACCTGTCCTTGTAGTTATTGGTCCCTAGCACTCTTTTCCACTAAAACTTATGAGCTGTGTGAGAGTAGGCTGGCTATTCATTTCATGTGGTTCACGAAGCCCTCCCCAATTGAAAACATGTTTATCAACCCTTCTGGGAAGAGTCCTTGAAGTAGGGAAGAAGATGGCTTTAGGAAAGTCTCACAAACAATAATGTAGATCTATTTTGAATACTCTAAAGCTTTTCACTCATCAAATATTTTGAAAGCTAAATTCAGCTTTAGTAGTGTTGAATATATTTTAAATGGACCAAAAAAAAAAAAAAAAAGAAAATTTACAAGAGTCCTTATAATCTGGTATGGATATGAAAACTTGGGTAAAATTAATTACAACTGTATCATAAATTGCAGTGTATTTTAAAGTCTTGGATACTTCCTCTGTTCCCCCAAACCATTCTTTTGAAGATTGACAGAAACTTTGCCTTGTTCTGACAAGGTTTATTTCTCTGCCTCCAACAGTAGATCATCAACTTTATTCTATTAATATAGTTCCTCTGATGTTAATTGTAGCTTACTGATCTAGGTCACAGCATAGCATTTGCACTGAGGTTTAAGATATCAAAAGCAATGAGAAAATAATTTGGAAAATAGCTATTATATCACAGTTACCTTTATTTTTAGAAAGAGGCCAGTTATTAGGTTTGTGATTCATAAACCCCTTCTAATATGTCTCTTTGCCTCATTCCTTTTTCTTCCTCTTGGAATTGCTGCTAACTAGCCCCTCTACTAAAATATATGGGTAGGTTTGGGAACAGGAATTAAATTGAAGTGAGTCCATCTAGCCAGCCTGGCAGTTGTTATCTGCTCTGCTGAAATGTTAGTTTGGTCCAGGAAATTGAACCTAATCTCTAGGTTTTGAGACTTGTCCCCTGTATCGCCCAACGTTTGTTTCCACACATGATTGAGACTCATCTAGCATGGTGACCAAAAGAATAGAATGTGTATTCTAAACTAGTTTGTCAGCTGTTACAACAATTCTTTTAAAATATTATTTGACATTTCAAGTATTGAGATAAAACTTAGTATCCAAGCAATTTGACATATAGCAAAAACATTTGTTATCTTTTAAAACAAAATTCCCAACTGCCCAAGTTCTGTAATACAAATTTGTTCTATTACATTTTAAGCAAAGCTTCAGTTTTATTGGCTCTTCACAGTCATTTGACATTTATGCTAGTTTCTAAAGCTTGAAAATATTTTCCAACAGGTATGTGCCTGGCATGAAGCTGGGCAGTTTCTCTCTCTCGGTTATCTTGTTAGATGTGGTTTGAATACTTAATGCTAATGCTAGGAGTCCGGCATTTGGTGGGTATTGTTTGTCATCTCTAGATTCTGAACGAATGGACATTGGACCATGTGTTTTTAAAGCACAGTTTTGGAAACACACCAGCACTTCATTTACCTGTAAGCCAGAATCATATTCATTGAGGAGGGTAGAGTTTTTCTTAACGACATTACTGTTGCCTGACACTTAGTGTGCACTGAATATATGGTTTACTTAAATCTTTTCATTCATTGCGTAATTAAGCTGTCGTAGTTGCTGCCCCTGAAATTTTGAAGAATACACAACTGGTCATGAAGATAGTGGTGGGGAATTGCTGAAGACCAGACATGAAAGAATATTCTGGTTAATTAAGTCAGCAAGAGGTTAGTGAGTTTCTCCTAAGCACCAGACAGATTCCTTAGTTCTTGAGCTACAGCTGTGAAGAAAATTCTGTGAAGACAGTAATTCAAGCCTTCATAGGACGTCCTTTCTTGCAGACTGGTTGAATAAGAGGGCTGTCACGGGACCAGCTTCCCTAGGGAACAAATGAGACCCACTGAGAGAAGTAACAAGGACTCCGGCCCCTTTCATGGACTTGAGAGGTTGACCACATTGATTTCCTTGTGAAACTCATGACTTCTTTTGGCCTGGATCTAAGTTGTCATTGGTGCTCCTTGTGGCTTTATTAGTCATGATTAAGGTTGTCTTGTGAAATGGAGTCAGATTTTTCTGACTTAATAGGGCAGGATGTAAGCTGGAAGAAATAAGAGTTGAAGCTGACGTGTACCCGCTTGAGGGAGAGTGTCGTGAAAGATCTGGAACAGGTGACAACCAGGGAGAGGGTGCTGGGAGTGTGGATACCTCCAGCAAATGTGGCCGCCAGTGTGTACAGAGCTGCGTGTGCCTGGTGTCATGGCCCCTGTAGCTCACGACACAGTGTTTGGTGTTGGTAATTTTCACTGGGTACTAGAGTTTTCTTTTTTAAGACCATTATGCAAAACTGGTGATGTGTATATATTCTGGTCCTTCTTTCCCAAGATTCTACTTGAAAATTCTGTTGGAAAAGCATTTCATCTTTTTGCTTCACTCAGTGTTTATTCCTTGTACAAAATGGAAGGAAAGACGAATAACTTGAAACTGTGCTTGGGTAAAGACTTTTATTTTGATACCACTGTGTATTTTACAAGTAAAGATCTTCAGGCACATTCTTGTTAAATCCATATAGCACTGGAGGAAATCCCGCAATTTGGAGGTTCCTTTTTGTGGTGGATAACAGCGTTTATGGTGGGAAATTCCTTCAGAACGAACTTAACTTTTTCATTCTCGCCTGAGAGCATTTCCCTCCTGATTTTCGTTCTGGTGACAAGGACGGGCACCTGACCTTTTTTAAAGACTGAGGCCATAAATCGTATTTTTATCAGAAGGTTCAAATTGACATAATAAAAATCTATCGTAAAATACTGTCAGGTCCTCAACACAAATGAAACCTAAAGTATGATAAATACATTTAAATATAGAAGGGGAAATGGGAAATCATAACATGGGAACTGCTGCTAATCAGTTTACTGACAGGGAAAATAAGATGAAGTAAACCCCGGGTCTCACACATGCTAGGTAAGTGCTCTACACTGAGCTACACTCCCAGCCCTGTTAATTTTTTTTTGCGACAGGGGTTCCCTAAATTGCCCAGGCTGGCCTTGAACTTGCAATCCTCTTGCCTGAGCCTCTTAAGAAGCTAGAATTACAGGAATGTACCACCAGACCTGGCTTGACTTTGACAGTTTTGAGGAGCACTGATCAGGTACTTTGTAGCATGTCCCTAATTAGGATTTGCCTGGTGTGTTTCTCATGATTAGACTGGGGTAGTGTGTTTTGGGGATAAAGATCACAAAAGATCTCATCTCATTAGATGAAGCATATGCACTACCATCTTGGTTTATCAAGGTGGTTCTTGACCTCGACTCCTAGCTGAAGGCATATTGGGCAGGTCTTTCCACTGTAAAAGTTGCTCTTATTTTCCCCCTTTCCATATTGTACTGTTTGAAAGGAAGTCATGATATGTAGCCCATGGCTGAGAAGTGGGCATTTATCTGTGTATATTTATATTTTTGGATTCTCCTGCACAGATTTTTCTCTTATTCATTTATTCAATTACACATGCATCAGTTTGGACTTGTGACTACTTATTTTATACTTTGGTTTACAGTCCAATAGTGCTTTATTTTGTTGTTCAGATTGTCCCAGCTTTGGCTCTTTTGGTTGGCTCCTGTGTCCCTTTGATATATTCCCATATATCATTGTGGGTTTTAAATTTTGCCCTTTTTTGGGGTCCATTTTCTTACTTTCTGATACTACAAGATACCCTAGGATCATCTTGTCTATTTTCTTCTCCAGTCCTAGAATCATCCATTTCTTTGAGGTGCCCTGGTTCCTTTTATTGGAAAATTATATTAGAAACTGAGGTTGAGTATTGGTACTGGTACTGGGGTGTCATTGCTCCTCCTACCCCTCAGCTGACAGAGCAAGGAAATAGGTGTGTATATCTATGAATTAGTATACATCTATCTATAAATATTTCCATTTGTAACCATGTGGCTCTCTACTAAGCTACACTTGAGTTCATACTACTTATCTTCAATCCATTTGCACGTGGCCTCCTCCCCTTGCTTGTCTGTCCACCTCCTTCTCCAACTGTGAGCAACCTGGTTGCCATCATCCTTCATCAATTTAAGTATCTGTTCAGGTACATATGTAATTCTGATAGTGCATAGCAGCATCAGGATTGTTAACTTAGACACAGTGAGAAACAGCTTATCAGCTAGGTCCACTGCTTACGGACGGCTTCTTTTGCCTTTTGCCTTCGGGACTTCCTTCGGTTCCCGAGCTGCTTAGGTCAGTGCCTGATGGCCTTCCCCCTTCAGTGAGGGTGCTCCTTGCACTGTGATGGGTCTGGATTCTTTGGTCACATTCTGTATCCCATCTTGTGATCATTCACCTGCCCAATGATTTTTTTAAAATTTGCACACACTAATTGTTCTTTGTGCTTTAAAGCTCTGTGGCTTTTGGCAAATGCTTCATGTCTTTTATTCACCATTATAATATCACACAGAATAACTTGTTCTTTAAAAAAAATTACCTTTTTTTTTTTTTTTTTTTACCTATGTAATCCTCCGTTTCTCTTCCCAACCTCTGGGAATCATTGATCTGTTTATTGTTTCTATAGTTTTGTCTTTCCCAGAATGTCATATAATTGGAGTCATTATAGTACATATCTTTATCAGACTGCCCTCTTTTCCTTAGCAATATGTACTTCAGATTCATCCACATTTTTTGTAACTTGATAGCTCTTTTCTTTTTATTGCTGATGGATTTCCTTGTATGGAGATGTCATAGTTTGTTTAGTCAGCCCACTGGCCTTTAATGAGATGTTTCGCTACATATATTTGAAAACCTTTGTGGAGTTAGCGCTTAGTTTTCCCTTAATAGTAATCATTTTCAGGTTTTATTCTTTTTTTTTTTTGCTACCAGGGATTGAATCCAACTGTGCTTAACCACTGAGCCACATCCCCAGCCCTTTTTATTTTTTAGTTTGAGACAGGGTCTTGCTAAGTTACTTAGAGCTTTGCCAAATTGCTGAGGCTGGTTTTAAGCTTGTGATCCTCCTGCCTCAGCCTCCTGAGCTGCTGGGTTTACAGGTGTGCACTATCTTGCCCGACTTATCATTCTTCTCAAACCATCCGTTAATTTTGTGGTTGTTTCCAAAACCTATAGAGTTTCCACATCTTTTTCCTGTCCAGAATTGTCTAACATTCTCTAGTAGAGTGATTGAGACTAGCTCCAGTACAGTTAAAGGTTTGCTTCCTGTTTTCCATGCCCTCTCCCCTTTTAATCTACTCTATGTTGTGTTTATGTTCAGTGGCAACAGACTTTTATAGGTTTATGTGCCATTTTGGAGTCACTCTGATCTTCAGGGAACCAAAGCAAACCGTCCTGGGGTAAATGTGCTGGGGTCAGGGGAGAAGGAGTCACAAAGGCTCACAAAAGAAAATAAGAAAAAACCTCAAGCTGTTTGTGCTGCTCAGTCTCATTCCACACAGTTTTTTAAAAACACGGACATTTCCCTCTCTCTCTGAAATTGTCTCATCTTGTGTATTTCTGGCAATAGAATTCCTTACATACTAGATCATGCAGATTATGGCTAGGTATCTCTTATTCTCTTATACCTCTGTGTGTGTGTGTGTGTGTGTGTGTGTGTGTGTCAGAGAGAGATCTTTATATATTTAACCTTGGGTTACATGTGTAAATTTTCAAATACCTTCTCTTTTTTTAAAAAATTTAATTATTTTATTTAAATGCATATCAAGTCATAGTACATAAACAGAGCTCAGTTTTTCCATTTCTCTGGTTGCAAACCAGATAGAGTCACACCATTTATGTCTTCATACATGCACCAAGGGTAGTAATGACCATCCCAATCAACCATCATTACTATACCCATTCCCCTTTCCTTCCTCCCACCTTCCCCCTGCCGCATCCAGAGTTCCTACATTTCTCCTGTTTCCCGTTCCCACCCCGCTTATGTATCCTCATCCACTAATCAGCGAGAACATTCTGCATTTGGTTTTTTGGGATTGGCTTACTTCACTAAGCATAATGTTCTCCAATTCCATCCATTTGCCTGCAAATGCCATAATTTTATTCTCTTTTATTACTGAGTAAAATTCCATTGTGTCAAATACCTTCTCTTATAATCAGTTTTGCTGTCAGTACTTGTTGACTATGAAAGTCTCCAGAAAAGTTTCAACAACCCCAGTGTTTCTGTATACATACCCTTTCGCCAAAATGAATCGCTGCATCATAGTTTTTTTTTTAAAAAAAAACTGTCTAAATATTAACTGACTTGAAATGAATCTAATGTTTCTTTGTGAAGCATACACTAAACAGGAATATGTATCTGCTCATGACCTGACTTCCGTGTTTCTAGAAATAGTCCACATAGAGCTCCACAGGTCATTAGCTGCAGATATTTATGGTATCCTCTATAGAACTGCTTGAATTTGCACATTCCGTTTCGTCACAGAGTCTGCAAGGAGTTGGCATTACTGGGCTATATTTGCATTTAGAGTGTTACCAACTCTCAGGGTACATATGCTGGACTATTTATGAAATAGCTTCAGCTGACAGCTGAAGATCAGAAGATGCTATTTTGGTGTGTCCTAAATGGGAGGTTCTGGTGCAAAACCTTTCATGTACTACAGATAAGAATACTTAAAACAGGAAGCAGTGGTAACATATTGCTTCCTGTGTAAGTATTCTTATCAGTATGATAAGCTTTAGGTTTCAGTTCTGCTTTCCTGATCCCAAGATTTCTTTTCTTGTAATCATCTTCTATAGGAGGATTAGAAATTTAAAAAAAAAAAAAAAAAAAGTTGCTGTGGAGGGAAAACAGAGTTTCCCAGCATCACTTTTCCTGTCTTGATAAGAGCTTTTCATTTCCTCTTATTCAGTGTACTTGCTTGGGTAAGAGAAAAATTGAATACTGCTGTTTATACCTTCATCGACTATATCCATTGTGTGTGGATAGGATTGATTCTGTATGTATTGTAAAGCAAGGCTGGGGTGGCTATTGTAAGTTAGAGGTCGAGTGATGGAATTGAACTAACATGCACCAGAAAAGAGATGTGGATTTTATTCCTGATTCTGTCACCTCGTGGGACCTGTCATCCTTTGAGCTGATTTTCTGGTTCATAAAATCGGAGGTAGTAATATTTCCCAATCCATCTTAGAGTGTGTCTTGAGGATCAAATGAAAGAATATATGGAAGTGTGGTTGTAAACTGTGAATTGCCCTTCAAGCCTGGGGTTTATGGTGATTTGAATTATATCCCATTGGCTTTCCTTTCACACTTAGAACACAGGGGTATTTTCGGCTGTGTTTTTTTCCTAATTCAAAATATTTTTCAAATTCAGTGAGCTTCGTGGATTTCTTGGCTGCAGTAATGTATCATGATTGAGTGCCTGAAAAGATGCATCAGCATCGACTCTGCAGTTCAGATGTTTATTTCATGGAACATTAGCATGTTGTGTTGTTAAATGCTAGGAAACTGGGTTGCATTGATTAGCTTGGCATAGAAGAAAACAAAGTTCTACACATGGGCTAAATTATTTTACAAGCTGTAAGTGTACATCAGGATTAGAGGCTGAAATATATTTATTAAGCTTTAAGAGGAGGTATGTGCATACATTTTATAGTTCTTGTGGATTTAACTATGTATTAAATATGGAAAATTTTAAAAAAATATTACTGGGTAGTGCTAAATGTTTTCCTCCTACCAAATTCTTGTTGCTGAATATCTCTGCTCTGGAGTCTCACTCTTAGGCAGAGAGAGCCCATGATCTGTGCTTTGCTGGGCAGAAAGAGCAACCTTGGTTTACCTGCGTAGTGAGCAAATGAGATCAGCTCTTCCAGGCTAGTCACAGAAGCTAAGCTTACTTGTCTAATGAAAAGGATCTTTGGAGATCAAGAAGTAGCTAAGTCTTCTCTTGCTGTTTGACTCTCACTGTTACAAAATACCTTTGGCAGTACTGTTTGTGATTTTAAAGGTTACCTTATTTTTATGGGAAACGGGGATATTTAACCATGAACTCATTCTTGGTCTTTATGTGTGTCGAGATCAGAAGGTTTTGGAAGGATAAGGGTGGGCACAAGGTGGCTGCTGAGGATTTAGAGCTGGCTTCTCTCTCCTGGGTTCGAGTGCATGGTTTTAGCCTGTTCCTCGGTGGCTCACCAGGCTCATTTGTGGTCCATAGTTATTTCAGAACACTTGGTTCTTCTGGTCAAGGAGTAAGACAATAATAAATGAGGAGAACAAAGGGGTAAATAGGAAGAGGGCTGAAATTCATATGACAGTCTTACTGCTAGCTGTTGACCATAGTTAGTTAATGATTTCTAATTTCTTAAAAGTCAGGCATTAGAACTTCAGTTATTTTGCTGTTCACACAGATTATGTAAATTATGTAAAATGTGTCTCTTGAGTTTGTTAAGAAAAATATTAGAGCTAGAAGTGTTCCTCAAGAGAATAAGTTTCAAAATGTTCTTTCCATAGATAGACTCAAGACCAGAGACTTTAAGTAACTTAATTGCTCAAGATGATAGTTGTTTCATGGTAGAAACAGCAAAAAATACCCTGATGTCCTGACTGCAGCTTGAAGCTTCTCCCCATGCTCTGGTTTATGAAGGGGTGTGGGTGTGTGGGTGTGTGCTGTGTCTGTTTTGTAGCTTGGTGTACACACATCATGTGTTCACCTATGTGTCGGAGAGTGTGTGTTATAGATGTAACTTGGTTGATTTGTTCCTCAGCTACCTATCTTGCCACACACTGTTTTGGATGCTGGGAATTGAACTGGAATGAGACCTGGTTTCTGCCTTCTTGGAGTTTATGTTCCAGTAGGAGAAACAGGCAATGAATAACAAAGTTATTTCAGTTAGTGGTACCCTTAGGAAAATGTCAAGCAGGATAGAAGAGATTGTGGACACAATGTCTGACCACAATCTTATCAAAAGAAAGCAAAGTGGGCCACGTTCAAAATTTTGTTTTAATGTATTGTTTTTGAAATTTCTTTTGAAAAATTCTATTGGGAAAGAAACCATTCAAATTTTCAAAGATATATTTGGAAAAAAAAATCACAATTTATGAGAATAAAGGAATTAAA
The DNA here is from genome assembly GCA_004024805.1 of Geosciurus inauris. NCBI lineage: Eukaryota > Metazoa > Chordata > Mammalia > Rodentia > Sciuridae > Geosciurus > Geosciurus inauris. The sequence goes on from PVHX01003965.1 coordinate 97,346, forward strand.
AGGTAGCTCGTTAAATGATATTTCTTTTTTATGTGTAGAGTTTGATTTTAGCCTTGCTTGAAAATAATTTCTGAATGCTTGTAATTAATTGTCTATATTTATGACTTAGCTCTAACCATAAAGTTTTCGAAATGCATTTATGGACTCTGGGACTTAATTGGTGTTTTCTTTCTTTCTTTCTTTTTTTCCTAAACCTATTTCTTGCTGGGAAAGGAATGGATTTCTCAGCACCTCCACTGCTTATCAGCTAGGAGGACAGTGAAGCTGAGGCTATAGTCTAAGACTTGAAAGGCCACACCTTGAACAACAGATAGCAAGGCAGTCAACAGGTGGTATGTCTTCACTAGGAGAAATGCACCTTGTCATCAGTGAATGATTTGAGTTTACTCAGAAAGTTGGAAGACTCCACTCCATTGGTTAATGAGTGTTGTTAACTATTCCTTTTTATATGTTCCTGATTTTCTGGAGTGCTAGAGAGAGATTTTTGGAGATGATGAGCAGGAAAGCCCTCTCCCATTATCTGCCCTGTTCCCAAAGGATAGCTTTGTTAAACTGCTTTGATAGTGTAGTGGTGGGATGGTAAGTTGTCTTCCAAATGGAAGTTGTTTCTAAGCCTCCTGTAAAACTCCTCAGAAGCAAAAAATTGCATCTCCTGCATGTCTAGGTCTTCCATCTGTGGACTGGTTGGCCAGAAGGAGAAGCCCAATAATGGCTCTGGTGTTCTCTGGGTGGCAGAAGCCTGTGCTGCTTTGGACTAATCTTTCATGGACCTAATTGCTTCCGGAAGACACTCATTTGGTCTTGGTTCAGCCCCATTTTCCTTTTTGGTCACCAATGAATTGAACCTAGACTGTCCCAATTCATTGTTGTGGCTTGCATTCCAGTGACCATGTTTGGCCAGGCCAGGGCTGGTGGCTTTAGTTGTCTTCAGTTTCACTGTGTGTGAGGTAATTCTCTCCTGGCCCTGCTTAGTGGATTGTCATATTGGTCATGTCTTCTGTGATGTAAGAAGAAACTGTGGTCATGGAATTGTTGAGTAATAATGGTGATGTTCAATCAACAGAATTCTGTTAGCAGTGGCTAGGTTCTGAGTGTGTCTTTTGTTGCATAAAACAAAACAAACATATTGAATATAGGTACATGAAATACATTGAATATGGGTGGTCCTCTAGAGACATTCAGCAACAATATATGAAGAGGTGTTAGTGACATTGTTATAAGAGAATGGGTCACAAAGAGTACCATCTCTCACACCTCAGTCAATGTTGATGACTTTAAGGAAGAGTCAAGATTCTGGTGTACTTTAAAGGGCATTCAGATTGGTTTAGTAACAGCCAGAGCCTAGTTTAAAATGGATTTTAAAGTCAGGAAACACAAAGGAATGCTCCAGACAGTTTTACCAAGCAGCTCTTTTTTTTTCAGTACCGGGGATTGAATTCAGGGGTACTCAACCACTGAGCCACATCCCCAGCCCCATTTTGTGTTTTATGTAGAGACAGGGTCTCACTGAGTTGCTTAGCCCCTCACCATTGCTGAGGCTGGCATTGAACTCACGATTCTTCTGTCTCAGCCTCCCAAAGATTACAGGCGTGCGCCACCGCACCTGGCTCCAAGCAGCTCTTGTTGTAGTAGATAGTGCACAGAAATCCAAGTCTTTGATTAGCCCCGGTATGGTTTATTTTATTCATATCAGTAACTATTTGATTATTGTTTACCATGTCATTTTTGTGAAGCATATTTCTATCAATGCAACGAGTATGTGTCCATTTATTGGTTGCACAAATATTTCCTGATTGAGGCTTCTTACGTGCTCAGATACATCTTTGGAAGAGTAGTAGGATTGTGTCTCCGTGGTATGTGTTCTTGCAATGGAAGAGACAAATGAGAACCAAATAAATAAAAGTAACATATTTTCAGAGAGTAAGAGCCACAAAGATGATGAAACTCTGTGAGGGGATAGAGAAAAAGGGGAAAGGTGAGCTGTATTTTATATAGACGAGTCAAAAAGGAGGCAGGGTTGAGTCAACGCCTGGATGAGAGAGGAATGTGACTATACGCTAGTGAAGAGTGCCCCCAGTAGGGGCAGCAGATGTGGGAACAGTTCTGGCATGCTCAGAGCATCTGGAGCTGCACAGATAAGGTAGGAGAGGCAGGGGGGTGTATAACCTAGAATGAGACCTTGGAGGGCCTTCGAGGCCATGGTGAGTAGAGTGTCTTTCAGAGTGTGATGGGAAGCCCATTTAGTAGGTTAGCATATGTGCCAGGACCAGCCACCATGCCTACGGGTTTTTACATCTGAAGGGAGGTGGAGTTCTTCCCTATGATCAGCTATTGCCATGCCCTCCGTTTTGATAGAGGCAGTCAGCTGGCACCCTGTAGATATAAATTAAAGCCACCTCTGACCTAGGTTTTTATAGATTCATCCCCTGCATCACTCAGGCCTATTCTAGGTGTGCCTCAAGGAGGATTTATCTTTGGTCTTGCTCCAGAGCCATGTTGCTGTAGCCCCTGAGATGCCCAGGGAACTGTGACTGCACTTTAGTTCCGTTTCCGGGTCTACTTGAATGCTTGGCCACTCATGTGATGACACTGACACATTCTTTTCAGGATGTACCTGCTCCAGCTTCTTTCAGACGACATCTTGATTCTTCTCTAAAGAATGACCAAGGCCTCTCCTTCTGGGATAGAATCCTTATTTTAAGCCTCCTCCAAACATTTCAGCTATAAATAATTTGACCCGGTTTTTATAGATCTCGAATTGGTCCTTTTGTTTTGGAAACCGTCACCTAACATAACCCGTTCACTCACTGGCCCTTGCTGTGGCTTATTTCAGCATTCTTTTTATCTGAAGTGGTTTTTAGGTTATGAGATCCAAATTTAGCCTTGCTGATAACACTTGGCTGCTGGTTGGCTGGCACTGCGTGGAAGCCTGTATGTTTTAGGAAGTACAGTATTAGTTCATTTTAATCCTTTAATCTTCTTGTATGCTGGTATTAGTCTTCTCTAACACCTACATTTCAGAGCCTTTTTTTAAAAAAAAAAATATTTAAAGCCCATGGTAGAAACATATGGCATAAATCAGGTAGAGTGGGTTTGGTTTGATGTTTATTACTTTTTTCTGTAAACTTAATTTTTGCCTGTTTCCTGGAAAATGATGTTGGTTGAATTAACTGCTGTTAATGGTGTTTTTGATTATGCCGTTTGCTCTTAGGTGTTAATTCTGTGATCGTTTTTATTTAGAGCTGCTCTGGACAGCTGGCTGTAATAGTTTCACGCAGGCCTGCTAGTGAGTTGATGAGACCAAATCCCATAATGGTGGTGGTGGAGCTGGGAATGGGAGGGTGATCTTCATTATCTGAGTTCTGCAATTACAAGGGCTTAGTAGGAAAGTAGCTCTAAAAATACTCACTAATGAAATAACCACTTTTAACTCTCTCCTTGCTTATTGGCTGTCTGTATTTAACATCTGTGTCTGTTCCTCCATCCATTTTCTTCAATGTACATTTTGCAAAAGGCGCAACATTTTCTTAAGTCAATGAAAAGTGATGTTGGAGCACAATTTGGCTTCACAGGTAATCAAGGACAAGTAAGGAAGTAGAGGAAGTAGCAGAATTAGATGATCAACTGTTGAAGAGACAAGGTGATGACTCTGTTAGTACTTCTAAGGTACAGGATAAGCATAGTATAGGATTAAGAGGGGCCTTGGGAAAATTGATAAAGTCTTTGAATAGTTCTATAGAAATGATCCTTTTTAAACACTTATTCTATGAAAACCAAACAAGACATCAAAGAAGGAAAATGAAGAAGAAGAAGAAAAAAGAACACTTGATCACACTTCGTTCCTTCTAAGACTTTGCCAAGGATTCAGTTAAAACTTACATTTTGTTAAACATGGGATAAAATTGCTCCCTCCCCCCAATATATTTCAATTTCATTTTTCAATGGAAATTTTCAGTTAAATCCATTTTACTGTAAAAATTGTGTCCATGCTTTCAGTAGATTTGGTTTTGAAAATGGTTCCCTTCTGGTTCTGGTTAGGTTCAACTGATGGAGACAGCCCTAATTTTCAGTTACAGTGGTAACAGGAATTGTGGGCAGTTCTTGCTCTTTCCTCCCCAACTTTTGTGGAGTAGAAACTGGAGTTACTCATTGCTCCAAAGCTAGGAGGCCAGTGGTTGGATAGGTGGGTGGTAAAGCTCCATGGATTTTTCACTCCTATGAGCCCAAGAAAGACTGGTGGTTAGTGCTAATGGTATTGTTTTAGAGAACTCACTGGATGGAGTGATACTAACCAGTGTGGAAGAAGACCAAATAAGTTGTTGTTTTCCCACACGGTCCCCATAAATAAAATTTCCTGGCCCTGGTAGCTGAGCATTCAGACACTGATGACCACACCACAGGAGGCCAACCATGCTGCGATTCACATATAGAAATGAGGCTGTGAATCACTGTTGTGGTCATTGTCTAACTCCCCATTCCAGGATTGACAATGTCATCCTCATTCCTTCATTCTCTTTCTTTTTCCTGGTCTCTAGCCCATGGCATGTTTCAGGATTGTGGGATACTTTTCACAACGATTTAGAAATCTGTATTTTTAAGTCTAACCATCACATTTCTTTAGTGATCCTTTTGTGTAGCCAGAGAAAGGGAAGTGCACACCGGTTTTTTAGGGCTGTAAAAGTAAAAGCAAAATATTACTTAGAAAATCTCGTAAGGGGAGAAATCAAAAAATAAAATGTTTTTTCAGGCTGAATGGAAATCCTTTTTGGTTTGTGGGTTGTTAAGATTGATCCACACTCCACTTTTCATGGTTTGTCACCTCTGTTTGTATACATTCAACTCTGTTTGTATACAGAGTTGTGTATAAAGATTTTTGTCTTACTAGGATTTGTAGTTCATTTGCCACACAACATTGATACAAGGGAGTGGTTTTTGTTGTTGTTGTTCTGTGGATTGAACTCAGGGGCACTCGACCACTGAGCCACATCCTCAGCCCTATTTTGTGTTTTATGTAGAGACAGTATTTCACTGAGTTGCTTAGTGCCTCACCCTTGCTGAGGCTGGCTTTGAACTCGGGATTCTCCTGTCTCACCCTCCCAAAGTGCTGGGATTACAGGTGTGTGCCACCACGCCTGGCTATGATACAAGTGAGTTTTGAAGCTCTGATTAATAAGTGATTGATCCAAAGATTATTATATCAAGTAGGATATATTATTGCTCAGAGATCCATTGTTGCAATTCACAATGAAAAAAAGTAGCTTGTGTATTGATTCAAAAGTCAAATTTTTTGTGTGTGAATGGAGGATTTATGAAGGGTCCTTTTATGACATTTAAAATTGATTTGGAGTTATTGTGAGGTGAGCAAATAGTTTCAGATGGAAGAAAACTTGACCAGTATCAGAGAAACCAAGAGAGACCACAGAAATGTTACACCCTGGCTATTGGAGATCTAATATTTTGGGTTGTTGGTGCTAGAAAAGGAGAAGACTATTTCTGCTTCTGTTTTGCTTTTGGAAAGCAGATGGCATCTTTATAAAGATGCCCTTGAAATTCAAGCTCTCTGAGTTGCTCATTTCATTTTCAACTTGGCATTTAAAGAGGGTAACCACTAGGATCTGAGATGTGGCATCTATGGCACTTCTATGGTGTGGATCTTGTTTGTAATATTTTTGTCAAAAATGTGGACAGTAGCCTTCCCAGAGAGCCTTATTTATGGGACTCTTAGAAACTTGCATAGAATTTCAGAACTGAAACCGCAAAAGTATATAAAAAGAAAAACCCCAAAAATGTAGCAATTTGAATAAAAAAGGGCCAAAAATAAAATGGTATGGGAAATGTTTAGGGAATGATGAATTACAAACTAAAAGGACCTCCAGTAGGAGAAAGCCCTCCGCAGCACATTCTCTCTCTTCTCTTCATTCCTTTGCCAATGATCTTCCCTCTTGCTTTTGGAGTTATTCTTTTTTTCCCCTTTCATCTTTTCATTCAGAAAGTTACTGTGCATACATATCCCAAGGCAGATAATGAGCAACATATTCTGGGTTAGTTTTTGTTATCTTCTGGGTGATCATGATAGTAATAATAATTTTTGTAAGAATAACAAATACCTGTTTATACTTTGGCAGACTACTTGTTAGCTCTTTCATTGACCCCCTTCCTCCCATTAGAGAGATGTTTTATATTTGGAGAGTTGTTTCTCTGAGCTGATGTTTGGTTTTATGTGCAGCACCTTTTGGATTCTGACTTCTGATTCACCCTGAAATATGTAGTTTTTCTCACTATGTACTAGATGAGGGTCTGGCAAACTAGAGCCTGTGGGCCAAATCCAACTACCACCTGTTTTTGTAACATTTTATTGGATCCCCCATTTCTTTTTGTGTTGTCTGTGGTTGCTTTTGGACTGTAATGGTGGAGTTGAGCTGTTGCAATAGAGACTGTTTGTGGCCCACAAAGCCAAAAGTATTTACAGTCTTACCCTGCGCAGTAAACACTGCCAACCCCTTCACCAGTTAAGATTCTCAGTGCGGTGTCTGTTAATCATGCTGAGATTTCAGACGGTAACATCTCAGGAATTATGAGCTATGTGACTTATCAATACAATAAGACATGTTTAATAGCCGAGCGGTGGCACATGCCTGTAATCCCAGCAGCTCGAGAGGCTGAGGCAGGGGGATCGCAAGTTCAAACCCAGCCTCAACAACAGCAAGGCACTAAGCAACTCAGTGAGACCTTATCTCTAAATAAAATATAAAATAGGGCTGAGGATGTGGCTCAGTGCTTGAGTGTCCCTGAGTTCAATCCCTGGTAATGCTGCTCCCTGCCCCCCCCCCAAAAAAGAACATGTTTAACAACTTCCCAAAGAGTTCTAGGTGATGGTTCCAAATCGGGATGCTACACTTGAATGATGATAGATCATCTTTATGGCAATGGTTTGGATAATTGTCCCCCAAAGGCCCATGTGTTAAAGGATTGGCCCCCAGCCCAAGGCACTATTGAAGAGTGATGGAACCATTAGGCCTAAGTATGGCTGAATGGAAGGAAGTTAGGTCATTGGGAGTGTGCCTTGAGGGGGGTACTCTTGCATCTCCTCTTCCTCGCTTCTTGCTTCTTGGCAGCCACGAGGTGAGCAGCTTCCTCTGCCATGTGCACCCTGTGATGTGCTGTCTTCCACAGGCCCCAAACATGGAGGCCAACCAGCTCTGTGGCCTGAAACATCTAAAACTGTGAGCTAAAATGAACATTTCATCCTTATAAATTGATCATTTCAGGGTTTTTTATATATAGAATAATAATGGAAAGCTGACAAACACATTTCTATTTACCAAGAATTAAAGTTTTAAATAACTTTACAGATCAAACCAAATTTGAATCTGTATTTTCCTGGAAAATAATAATAGCCCATTGTGGGAGTAGAGCAAAAATTGAGGCTCTTTCTAATTTGAACTGAGAGTGCCGTGTGAAGAGCAAGGATGGTGTTGGGGTTGGACTGCAGCTCAGCCCTTCAAATCGATTAGCCACTTCAGTTTTCTCTTATTAGCTTTTTGGGTGACAGGGAGGAAATGCCTATACCATCCAGTATAACCGGGAGTCTTTGCTAAAACTATTGAGAAACTTTAATTTCTCTGTAGTTGATGATAGAAAGTAATGACACTTGGCAACCTCTGTTATTTGGGACCATACTTAGGGTTCTCTCATGACTTCCAGATTACATTTATGAAATAATCATTTGAGTTTCAAGATTTATAATTTGTAGCTTTACTAAGACAACAAGTTGAGGGATTTCTGGTGTATTGAGGTACCTGTAAAACTAATTCTGTTCAAATTTAGCACCTTTATCATACACAATCTAGGATTCCGATTGGAAAGAGGAAGACCCTTTGTAACCTTTATTCAGTTTGAGATTTGATAAAAAGCAAAATATTGTATGAGTGACAGTTGATCCGAGTGGAGAAGGTGGCTAGGAAGAATTACATTGGAAAGTATCAGGGATACAGTGAACACTTTCCAGCTTTTTCTGAGGTAGAGCTCCTGGAAACTGGTTTCAAATGACTTAATAAAACCTGCAATCACCTGGGCTGTGTATAGCACAACCTGGTGCATGGTTTTCACACAAAGGTGTAGCACTCCTTGTATGGTCAAACTTCAGTTGGCAAAAATAGCCAAATTTAATATCAAAATGCATTCCCAAGCAATTATGTAGTTGTTAAATCACTTGGAGGGTTGAATTTTACTGGTAAGCTTGCTCATTAAAACCAATAGTTAAGAACTGGAATTGTCTATATAGTCACATTCCTGCCTGCAGCTTGTAGGCGGGATAGCTTGATATGGAGCCCAGCTTGATTTCTAAGTTGAACTTCACATCATGAGCCAGCAGTAAAACCTACAAGTACTGGTTTTCATGGGATCAGCGTGGAAAACCTTGGCAGTGTCTAAATCTGTGCTGAAATGCCCATATGTGAATCCCCTGCTCCAGAGAGGACAGGGTTGGAGGGTTAGATTTCACAATGATTTTTTTGAGAAGATTGGCCTTAGAGTTAGGCGTTTTTTGGTTCCATGGTTTCTACTGCCAGGAGAAGATAGCACCTTGGACTTCAGACAGTTTGATGGCAAAGTTTTTGTTTTGTTCTCAGAACTTTTTTCAACAAGGGATCATTTGGTGTCTTATAATAGCATAGAATTAAATTTCAAAAAACTCACATCCTTCCTGGCATTATCTGAAAATAAGGTGTGGAGGGGTTAAGCATTTCAGCCATGTGTATATGTGCATGCAAATGGTTGCCCTCATACGTGCCCAGATTTCTACCAACTGTGTGCTTTTCTAGGGGATGGAGGAGTGAGGGTTTTCCTCTGACACGGACACATTCCAGATGGACAAGAGTGTAAATGCCAGGTTACATTTTTAGGGGCTTACTAACAGAGCCACAGCAGATTAAGAGGCCAAAAAAAAAAAAAAAAAAAATCACAATGCATGAATTTGTAGGGTAATGTGGACTGGACATCTATTAGATTTGCTATCTGTGAGATCTTCTATTGATGTATTGATGTTTGATAAATTAATTGGATATTTTCAACATTTCAAGAAATAGAAAGGAGATTTTTAGTGTTGGCTATGTTGAAATAGTTAAAGCAACATTTTAGTAAATCCACTTATTTCATCTCATTGTTAAAATTAATTTTAATCTTGTTATAAGGCAAAAACAATAACAGTGCAACTGAAATTTAATTTGTTCATGTAAATTAAAAGATTTGTTTGGAGGGTGTGCTTACTCCACGCATGGCTTTTCTTTCTCATAAGCCCATGTGTATGTTCTAACAGAGTGCTAGAAGACAAAACATTTGGATACTATTTTCATGAGGTTGTAATTTACAGCATGTTTGCATTTTATTTGATTCTTTTGAGTTTACTATACCACGTTTCAAATTGTATCCAAAAAATGATTTTTGTCTGCAAATTTTGAAAAAATAACTTTCTATGTTGTTTTTCATTCATTCAAAAAATTCATTGAAAATATGTATCATTTTTGATCATAAGAGCTCCTCTCTGATCACACATCTCCATTGAGCCTTAGCGAAAGCATCCATTTCAGTACATCCAACATTTACCATGTCACAGGAAGTGCTGGAGAGTTTCGGAATGTGACTTACTTTAGCAGCTGTTTGGTGGTTAATGGTTCAAGGTATTTGCCAGCTGCCATGGGTCTGCCATGGTTCATTGGGACTATGTCAAAACCTTGAAACTTTAGGTTCCAGAGCCCAATACTGATTTTTCCCTTTATTAAATGCAAGTACTATGTTTAGAAATCTGTTTGCTGCAAACTTCTGCAGATGTTTTCTCTGGACAAAATATTTTGCTTTGTAGAAAGAACTCTTCCAAACTTACCCAACATGGTACTGCAAAAAATCTAGCAACCAGTTACTTAAAAACCATGTGGGTGCCTAATGAATATGACTTGCTAGGTGTGATTTTTATTTGTTCTCTGAGCTTGTGTAATCTGCCCCCCTCAGGAGATAGACAGCTTTGGATAGTAGAGCTTATTTTTTCATTAATCTCCATTGGGCCTCTCTAAGTCATACTGTGGGTAGAAACAGAAATGAATGTAAAATTGCAAACCTGTCTTATTGCACAATTACTGTATAAAATAATTTGTAGTGTGCAACGAACATTTTTGCCAGAGGAATATACAAAACCTCTTCAAAGATAATCCCAATATCTGTAAAGCCTCAAAATGTCCACTTTTTTTTAATGACATTTTAGGAATCTTAGATTGGATTGTGTCCTTTTCATGTGTCTGATCATTTAACCTCACCACTCTCGTGCTCTTTTTAAAACTCCCTAGAAATAGGATGCCCTTTGTGTTTTGTTTCCGTACTTCTGGCAGTATATAATTTAAGCACATAAAGATATGTTAGAAAATATTGTGTATCATTATAGCTTCTTGGAAATCAAGTAGGAATCGATCCTTGAATTCATTATAATTATTTCTATATCATATCAAAGCCTAACCTAATAAAGGGAAAAATTCGACCAAATTTAAATATTCACATTTTAGGCACTCCAACTTCTCATTTTCCCAGTAGAGACAGCTGTAAATTGGGAAATTATTTAGGCCAAAAATTAATACAGCATGCTCTTTAAACCTGATAGAAAAGAGCTATCAGGTTTTCATTTATGATTCTTTTTTATGATTTTAAAAGTGCTCATGATATGTCTGGTCATGTTGGTAGACTAATGTAATACCAGAGCTGGTTCCTAGCAATGCAGAATATTTTCACAACTGTCTTTAGTTCTTCAAGTATTATTTAAAAATTGAGCAGTAATAAATCATTTTATTTATATAGCATTTGTCTATCAATGCTACGAGGGTAAAAATAAAACGCTTTCATGTATGCGTCCAGAAATGTGAAGAATAGTTTTCTGAATTCAAAGTGGGTCTGTGAGTAATTAGGGAAGGAAGCTCCTCTCTCCACTTGTCTTCTTTTCCTCTCTCTTTCATTTTCATTTCCTTCAAATTCAGAGCAGCAAAGAAGTCTTTTGACATTTGAGTATTATGTCAAATTGTACATTATATCTTATTGATTACAAATCATGAATTCAGGAATTAAGAAAACAAATATGATATTTTCAAATGAAGCACATTTTTTGTGTTCAGTTAATTTTTATTATCCTAAAACACTTTTTTTTTGCTTATGCCTATATATATTTTGTCTAGTATTTTATCACAATGCTTGTTGAAAAGCAAAGTTCAAGGGGAAAGGTTTTTGAGGAGTTGAAACTTGAATGCAGAATTTTCCTAAAGTGTATTTCATAGCATGTTAAAGTAGTCAGTATGAAATAAAAGCTACATATTTTCTGATCATAAAATTAGGAAACACATGGTTAAACAAAATGTCAAGGCTCTAATATGAGATGGCAGATGCCAAGAGGTAGAGGGCTCCTAAGTGTCTTTGGACACAGAACTTAATCTCATGGAGCTCATGTTCTATGGAACTTGTTAGGCAGCTGATTGCATGCCTGGTGTCGGATCTCCAAGAGTGTCCACATGTGCTGGCTCCAGTCATTTTCAAAGGGTGAATGCCTTCTGTTCTGTTGGAGGTATCACGAAACAAATGACTTAGAGTCATTGTTGTAACCCATTATTTGCAGTACTTTATAAATAGTCAAATGTATTTGTGCTTTTTATCCATGTACTTCATTATTGAAAGCAAGCACACATGCTTTTAGACTTTTCTGTGACCATGTATAACTATATAAGCCCTGTTAAGGAAAAGAACCATGCTATTTTAAAGGAGACAATTCTGTCCTAATTCTATCCCAGTTGTGGACTGGGACACTGAATCTGACTTCATATTGCTATTGTATCACTTTGATAAGTATAATATGGATGATCAGTAAGTCATCTGATTTTTTAAAAAAAATTATCTTCCCTATTTGTATTCTAAGGGGAAACTCTGTTGTTTCCTTTTATTCTCACTAACCCTTGGATATGCATTAGCATGGAAAGCCACTTCTTTGGATGTCAAGACTTTGACTCGTAGTTACAGGGCTCATGTTTATACATCATCTTTGGGGGGTTTTGAGAGACCATGATTCACTGACAAAGGATGTTTCACCACCTTCAGGGGAGCATAGGTCTTGATCCAGTGAGGTTAGCAATACCAGATTTTAACATCAGAGCTTTCTCAGGGAGATGAGTTGGTGATTCACCTTGGCTTGTACCTTAGACACGTGGGTATAAGATAAATGCTTTCTTAATGATAGTTCAAGGCAGCCAACTCTTTTATCTGCCTGAACTTACTGACTTTCTTGCCATTAATATTAATTTGCTGATCCTGATGGAAGTTGGCTTATATTATGGTATGTTAAAACTTACATCAAGGACTGGAGGTGTAGCTCAGTGGTAAAGGGCTTGCTTAGTGTGCATAGGGACCTGGGTTTGTTACCTAGCACAGTAATAACACAACAACAACTGCAACAAAATACTTAGACCATATTAAAGGACAATTGAAGGTAAATTTGTGAAATCTGTGAATGGATATTGTGTTTTTTTGCTTTTTGTTACCAGGGATTGAACCCAGGGGTGCTTAACCACTGAGCAACATCCCCAGCCCTTTTTATTTTTTATTTTGAGACAGAGTGTCACTGAGTTGTTGAGGGCCTTACTAAGTTGCTAAGGCTGGCGTTGAATTTGCCACCTTCCTGCCTCAGCCTCCCAAGCCACTGGGATTATAGGTGTGTGCCCCCAGGCCTGGATATTGTCTTTCAAAGACTTTGGCCAGCTGTCAATCTTTGAATATGTAACAAACCAGAATTCTAAAGAGGTGACTCTTCCCCGCTCTTCTCTCACATACATATGTAGCGCTGGGAAGGGAGATCATGCTTTTAAGGGTAGCTTTTCATTGGATTAATATTTTGATGCTTGAAGGCAATAATAAAAAAATTTGAAAAATAGTTGTTGGTAGAGGCCGTTCAGTTTCCTAAGTCTGGGTATCACTGAGCTGAGCCTCATTTATGGTGGCATGAGCCAAACGGGAAAGGTGGGGAATAGTTGAGAGAAGGGAGGAGACAGGATTAAGAGAGTGTTCCCAATGATTGTACCCATTTCATCCAGCCTGGAGCACCCGAGGTCAACCTGAAAGAACTTTTTGGGTTATTTTGATTTGTTAAACCAGTTGTGTTCTGTTCTCTACAACAGGGCACATATATTCAAGGTAGACACCGGTTTAAAGAGGACACAGGTGTTTTTTATTTTTCTGCCGGCCGAGATAATTAACACACTTAATTATGGCTCCCCATTTGAGCCCTAGAGTTCGGTTGCTGCCAACTGGAATAATGCACATAAACTTAGCTCTGTTTATATGTAAACTCTGTCATATTTTAAAACGAACGTCATTGTTTTTCCCCTTCTCAAAGTACAGCGTGTTTTGAACTACATAGGGAATATTTTTAAAAAGTGGATGTCTAAGAATGTAAACAATTGGGAGGGGAGATACAGCTGTTTATGATTTACTTTTTAATCTTCTTTCTTGGCTTCTAATGTCAAAGGACTTTTATTTACCTATTATAGTGTATGGCTTATGACTTTATAAGTATAGTTTTTCGGGTTTTATTTTGGCTTTCTAAATAAAGGGCGGAAGGACTGAAGGAAAATTGCTGGATAAAAATATCTCCATGTCCAGCAGGTCTTGTGCCAGAACCAGTGGGGCAGCAGACTGCAGCCCTCACAGGGAAGAGGGATTCTGTTTTATGGGGTCAATAAACATCAGGCCTCACGCTTACCTTCGGTACTGTTTGTATTTGTTCGTCAGGATCTATTAGTCACATCCAGTTGCTTGTGTCTACCACTGTCTAGACTCTTTGCAGAAATGAGAGATTTCATTTTTAGTGTTTTTACAGGAGGACACATAAGGGATGAAAGCGTGCTTTTATGATGGCAATCTCTTTTGCAAACTGTTTTCCGAAGGGAAGTTGCTTCTGATATCCAGGTGCCTATTATGTGGAATGCTGTTTTAGCTGAGTTCTTGTAGATTTATCAGCATGGCATTTCAGTATGCAATTTCTCATTATCCTTTGTAAACACAAAGCTTACCCTCTGTTTCCTTTTATAAAAATAGCTTTGTATATTGCAGTGGACTCTATTTAGATGAAAGGGTTGACAACACTTCCACCCATGCTTTTTATAGCATGGTCTATAAATTGGTGGCAAAAAGCATGGACTTTGAATCCCAGCTGCCCTATTTACTAGTGATGAGATCTTGAGGAATTTATTCATCCTTTCTAAACCTCAGTTGCCTTGTCTTTATAACATGAATAATAATAATACAATCTCAGTATGGCCATCAGGGTTGTATGAAATAATGCATATTAAGACCATTGACATCCAGTGTGGGTGACAGTATTGATGGAGAATCTTATGTGTTTGAGGGTGGTTTATATCCCCCACCCCTTCCCCATGAATGATTTACTAAATATCCCGCAAGGGAGGAAGATATACTGTGAAAACAGTTATCATCAATATTAAAATTGCTGTATTTTCTTTGTCATGATGCTTAATGCATAGCACTAAAAGATGGACTAAGGTTTTTTTTTTTTAATCATTAAAAGAAGAGAACTCTTAAAAATGGACAAATTCCCTACTTTAATCACTGCCAAATGTGAGGCTCTCTGCACAAAAACTTAACATCCATTGTCTTTGCTTTGGCTGAAATTACCAATTTCTTAACCAAGTTAGGTGGATCTTAGAGTTAGTCATGAGAAACTATGATTTTCCTATAAATCCTTTCTTGGATAGTATAAACATGTTTAGAAAGTTGGAGATAAGAAACCTGAAGAACAAGTTGCATAGGGTATTAATCAATTGTAAGCATTCAGTCTCAGAAAATTACATTTCATGGCTTATGCTATGAAAATCCATTTCCAGACCTGATGCTACCTACATACTAGATACCCGTTTGCCTTCCAGCTAAGGAAGTATAAAATGCTGGTCACAAAAGTTTAGGGTGCTTCCGAATTGCCCTTTTATTTAAGGGCAATCCATTTCAAATTATCAATTCAAAGATTGAAACAAATTCAAGGCAAGCTAGGAGGTACCTCCATAGTCAGTGATAATCAGCAGTGACTCATTGAGTGTCTATGGTATCATATGATGAACATAAGCAGCTGAGTTTCAATGCCATGATTCTTTGAGGTTCTTTTCTCCTCTTTGCAAACACACAAAATTGTAGAGAGGCAGTAATACAGTATCCAGTACCTTGCCTCCCCCATTCAGTTCTTTCTGCTCTCTTCCTCCCAGTATGATTTCTGATAGTTTCTTGCTATTGAATTGAAAATAACCCAATTGCCCTCTAATTGCTCAGTTGTCTGCATCTGTGCCTCCTGCTTCACAGTCACAGCCACTGAATGAGTTAAGTACTTTATCACCATTGTACCAGGAATGGCAGCTCGGTGTGGATAATCAGGTGTCTGAGGTCCCACCCTTGAGCCGGGCTGGGGTCTTGCCACTGTCTGGTGGCCGCATGGCTCTGACACAGAGTGCCTTGCAGGCATTTATATTCCTGTTGTGTCTCACAGCCCTGGGTAAAATGTGTTCTCACTCTGTCCCTACTGGTTAGGAAAACAACTCGTGTGAATTGCCCGGCATGTGAGTTACAGAGCTCAGCAGTGGTTTTAGAATTAGCTCTTGGGGAGTATCTCTGGCCACATCATCATTTTCCTACCATTTCCTAAAGTCATTAGGAGCTTATGCCTTGCCCAGGCTTTTTTTCCAGACTAGTAAAACGGCACCTCGGGATCAGAGCACAGAGACAGGCCTCATGGATAAAATTGCCATCAACTAATTAAGGCCTGTCCACTGCTGTAAAACTTCATTGACTGGAGGACAGAATCTGGAGACTGACTTCCAAATAAACAGGACCAAGGGACATGCCTGGTTGCCTTCCTGTAGAAACTGGGAGCGGTTTGCTACTGTCTGCTGGCCTGAATGGAAGTAATTAGCACACACAAACCTTCCTTTCTTGCTTAGTTTTGAGTCTTTTCCAAATTTTGATAGCTTCCCACCATTGTGGTTTCATGCCTTCCCCCATGTGCTGCTTCTGGATCTCCTTTTGCAAACAACTGGGGTTCTTGGGATGGGCCATTCACATGAGGTGTACTCCTTGTTTTTAAGAACGATGGTGGAGGATGAATTCCTACTCGGTGGAAAGTGGAAGCCTGTTTGGATATGAAGACTTTTGTTGTTATGAAGTCAAAGGTGTTGTAGACTGTGGTAATCGCTTGTTATCTCAGCTCTACTCGTTTATTTGAGATGAGACTTGAGTTGGCAACTTGGTGGCTGTTACTACCTGTGGTCTCCTTAAATAATGAAGATGTGGAGTTGGGAACTTGCTTCTGGTTTGTGCCTTATGGTTTACTTGGTACAAGGTAACGCAGGGCAGATGTATATGTTGCCATGAGTATTGTGAGGAATGCCTGTTCAGTTTTGGGTCTTCTCCTCTCAGCTAATGCATATGGTCCTACCACGGTTCTTCTTGACCGAGATCCTCAGATGTCAAAGTGATCTCCATCCATTTCATAAAGTGATAGAAATGCAATGAGTTGCAGTTTTCATACCCCTTTCCCCAGTCCAACTGCCTCAGCCTCTGGGCCTTTCTCCTGAGCCTGAACATGAAGCAGGGTGAAATGAAATAACAAAATATGGAGTCTTCTGTACTTTTATCTATTTTGTGTAAATGGGAGGGGGGTGGACAGGACTGGGCCATGGGGAGATAAGGAAGAGGAAAATTTCCAAGTCCTAGGAGAACAGTGGTACCATTTATATAGATAGGAATTCTGGGTCACAGCCAAGTCCAGGCAGAAGAGGATCAAGATTTTAGGGTTAGATCATTTGTAATCTGTTGTCTATCAGGCATCCCAGGTGAAAATCAACTGGATGATTGTCTACTTGCTTTTGGATGGAGAAAAAATCTGAGGTTGATACAGTTAAGAACATCTTAGAAATGGATTAGATCATCAGATGTGCATGAAGGAAGTGCATGAAGAAAGATGTGCACGAAGAAAGGAAAGGGAGGAAAGGAAGACAAGGAGGAGCGGAGAGAGGGACAAGGGTAAAAGGGTAGGAAAGGGAATGGAAGTTGGATTCTTAAAGAAATTAATCCTTGTTGCCTTCCCCAGTGTTGTCTTTGCAGTCATCTAAATCTGTGTCACTCAAGAGTACCTTCTAGAACTTTCTCTACCTAGACATTTTTCTTCATGTTTCAATTAAACTATTTCTGCCACTGAAGTCTATTTGCTCTTTGGAGATGGAGAACAGATGACTCGTAGTGTAAGCCTCCTCTTAGTCCTCCAGCTAAGCCCTCTTGTTTGATGAAATGTTAAATAGAAGCTTTCCCTTTTTCTTGTAGGTCTTACCTCCTTGCCTACTCAGAGTGTGGTCTTCAGATGAGCACCACTGAGGTCCCTTGGAAGCTGGTTAGAAATGCAGAATCCTGGGCCAGACCCTAAACCTAACGAATCAGAATCTTCATTCTAGCACTATCCTCAGGAGATCCTAAGTAATAATACAAAAAAATAGAAATTTTAAAAAAAGTTCGAGAAGCTCTGCTTTGGTGTTAATTTGGTTATTTTCTCTCATATGGCTTAACAGTGGAGACCAAAATTAGATATGGTGCTATAATGATGACATAGATAGTGCTAAGTATAGTAGAAATAATTTTAGTAAGTATTTATGTAGCTCAAATTTCTGTTAATTTCATACCTCTGATATTAAAACATTTAGGCCTACAATGATGTATATTCTTCTTTTATAAAAGATTTGTGATCTTCAGAAACTTTTGGACTTTTTTCCTATTCTGTATTCACCTATAGAAATTCTCATTTTGTAGTTGATCAATTTGCTTGGAAGCTTGCTTTATTTTACGCTTATTTTGATTATCACCCTGGTATCCTTCTATTAGGGTTATTTTGCTTTTCTAAATAGTCACACTACTCAGTTTCCAATGACTGGTGTTTAGAGCATGGCTTTGGGGGCAGAGACCGCTAGTCTCACCCAGTTCACTGCTGCCTAGTTTCATAAACTCAGGCAGCTCAGATCTTAACAACACAATTAAGGAAGTCCCTGTAATACCAGGCCTGGGGCTGCTTTGAGTGTTCCTTTCATATTAATCCATGAATCCTTTTTTTATGATGACTTGATCATGCAGTGAAAGCCACCTCTAGAAATGAGAAGGAAGCAATTAAAACAATATATTGGAATAATGGTCACCTAGATATGGATTTTGATTAGTCATTCCACCACCCTCCTTACCACTTTTACAGAGCTGTCAAGTAGGGGAAATATGCTAAGTTGAATGTTTTAAGTTCTCTTTTACTTCTTGGCTCTCTCCATGGAAGAAGTACTAGTAAGACACTGCATGGTCAAGGTAGGGGGAGGAGGCCACCATGGGGAAGGGACCAAACTCATTTAATTAAGGTCAGATGGTTCTCAAGTCAATTTCCTATTGGCTTTCTCCAGCTATGCATTGGAGGTGAAAATTAGTGAGGAGTAAACTGTCCTGGCATCTCTGCTTGGGACACCCTGGGAAGGTGTTTTTTGTTTCTACTGCAAATTCTCTTGAGCAGATCCCAGGAGAAATGTTTTCTGATATTAAATGCTTTCTAATATGATGTAGGGAGAGTCAGCAGCTATGCTCAGGGGCCCTGCAGGGTTTTGGTGATGGTGGGGAGTGAGAACTCTCCAAGAGAGAGGAGCAGCTGTAAGGGACAGGGCTGCCACAGACATTTAGCCATCACACTTCTTCCTTACATCGCTATGGAAGGACGTCGCTATGGAAGGAAAGCTTGCAAAAACCAAGTGAGGGAGGCTACTGTCCATTAGTGATGTGGTTTCATGGCAAAAACTTCATGTGATTTTTGAGCAGAATTAATCAGAGGCCATCATAGGGCTCTCAATTAAGTGTTAATTATAGCCTGTTGACGTTTGGTAACAAGGAAAAATAGTGTGGTTTTGCTCTTATTTTGAAGGCATTTTGTCAGCATTTCAGGCTACAATCTGAGAAGAAGAGAAGCTGTTGTTTTCTTGGTGAACCCTGGGGCCACAGAAAACCCCAGTGGCTGTATTTAAGGAGGATTGGTTATTACTATTATTACCTTAGGGTTTGGTCTGAAAATCTTTGCATTTGACTATTCCTTTCTGTTTATGGTCTAATTCTCAGAACCCTGGCTACTGTCAGTGATGATGGCATATGGTCCCAACCCCCTGCACCCTGCTATTATTATGTTTTTATAATTATATTTAGGAAAAGCCGACCTAAACTAAGCAGACATCGTACACATAGAAACAGCAATGGAAATTTGTATCTCAGTCTTGTATTTTGACTGTGTTCTTCCTTTGTCTAGTGATAAATCATCTCCCAAGGTGAAAGATGATTTATTATTTTCATAAAGTTGGGGTAGGGGAGAACCTCTATGAAATAGCAGCTTGATTTCGGAGTAGCCACTTAGTGAGCGAGCTTAGTGGATTTATTGCAAAAAGTCCACCTATTCCTTCAATTGATTTTCATGCCCAGATATTTGAGGACAAAGACATGACTTAAATAGTCACAAGAAGCATAAGTTAAGGGTACCCTGGTTTCCAGCATCCTTCTCTTGTTATCTTGCTGAGGTTTGCCACAGATCCTGAGAACCAGGTGTTCTGTCCACTTTATTAAATTGTGGAGTCAAAAGGAGGACCAGTGACATGCCTGGGATCCATCAGAGAGTGTGGGTTCAGCAGACCTGGGAGTGACAAGTGTCTTTCCTAGTAGGGTGGGCCTCTTTTTCATGGTCAGAGTAGGGGTAGCTGGGTCACATCTTGCTTGTCTTCCCTCCTCATCTCTGGGGCTCAGGCCTCCCTGCGTGTTCTCTGTCTGTAGTCAGTGCTTTGCTCTCGCATTGCTTCTGGAAAGTTCCTGTTTTGTTCTGGAGGAGGGACAGGAAAACATGGGCCTGGACTTACCTGGAGTAACTAGCCATCTTATATCCAAAAGGTTATGAAGGAATGGGGAACAGGAGAGGAATTTTAAGCCCCAGTTATAATTTGGGAAAGGCCATGAGCATGAAGGGGAACCACCAGGACCCTGAAGTGGCCTGGCAGTGGCAGTGTACAGTGGACAGTAAGGCTCCAGAATAGGAACTGCAAACACAAATGCCTCTTGCCTCACATTCTTGCTTAGTGCTGGTGTGAGCCCCAGAAACAAACCATGAGCCAGGGGTGGGGGCTTCCTCCATTTCCTCAGCTAAAGGCGGTGGCTCCAGGGCAGGATTTCTCAGCTTCTACACTAGTGACATTTGGGGCCAGGTAGTTCTTTGTTGCAATCACTGTGCTGAGTGTTGCGGGAGATTTCACAACATTCCTGCCCTCTACTTGCTCGATGCCAGAGGCACGTCTTCCACACCACATCAGCTTGGCTGTGACAACAAGAAGTCGTCACGTGTTTCCAAATATCCCCTGTAGGGCAGAGTTTCCCCCACTACCGAGAAATACCTGCTCTAGAGATGCAGTGAAATGCTTGGAGACCAGGGGCGGTAGGTTTGACCCTCTGAGAACATTTTGGCTGAACTGCGATGGTACCTGCCTGGCTTCCAGTGAGCGGGACTCCTTTCCCTTGGGACTGTGACTCCCTCAGAGTCAGTTTTAGTTTTGGCTGCTACATAGAGCATGGCTACACAACACACATTTCTTTTCAGAGTCCTGGAAGTTGGGGAGTTCAAGATCAAGGTGCCACCACTCTGATGCCCGGTGAGGGCCTCTTCCTGATGTGCAGATGGCCATCTTCTTCTTGTGTTTTCTCATGATGGAGGGCAGAGAGCAAGCCTTGAGTCTGCTCTTAGATGGAAACTTTCCCCTCTTGAGGGCTCCATCTTCATGACTTAAGCACCTCCAGAAGGTCCTGCTTCCTAATACCGGTGCAGTGGGGATTTGAAGATAAGGGGACAAAGGACAGGATTCAGTCCATACCAGACACTGGGCAATATTTCTTCCTTCCCTCCCTCTCTCCCCTCCTTCCTTTTCTTTCGGAAGATAGTAAATATTTAATTGGAATAAAACTTCCAAGTAACATTTCTTCAAATTTTTTTTAAGAAATCAGCTTTTCTTATGCTTTTTATATTAGATTTTTATTCTTTTTTTTTGTTCTAATTAGTTATATATGACAGAGTGCACTTTGACACATCATGCATAAATGGAGTATAACTTATTCTTTTGGTTAGACATGATGTAGAATTATACTGGTTGTGTAATCATATATGCACATAGGGTCATAATGCCTGATTCATTCTACTATCCTTCCTATCCCCTTACCTTCTCCCCTTTTATCCCCTCCCCTCTGCCTAATCCAGAGTACCTCTATTCTTCCCTAGCCCCCTTCCCCTTATTGTGAATTAGCATCTGCATTATCAGAGAAAACATTGGCCTTTGGTTTTTGTGATTGGTTTATTTCACTTAGCATGATAGTCTCCTGCTCCATCCATTTACAGGCAAATGCCATAATTGCATTCTTCTTTAAGGCTGAGTAATATTCCATTATGTGTATATACCACATTTGCTTTATCCATTTATCTGTTGAAGGTCACCTAGGGTGATTTCATAGTTTATTGTGAGTTGAGCTGCTATAAATATTGATGTGGCTGAGTCACTAAAGTAAAATCATTTTAAGTCCTTTGGGTATAAACCAAGGAGTGGGTTAGCTGGGTCAAATGATGGTTCCATTCCAAGTTTTCTGAGGAATCTCCATACCGTTTTCCATATGGTTGCACCAATTTTCAGTCTTACCAGCAATATATGGGTGTACTTTTTCCTCACATCCTCGCCATGGTCAATGTTTCTTAACGAGGATCCCTTAGTTAAGACTTGTCACCGCCTCCTAATTAAGAATCAGGCCCAACTGCCGTCAGAGATCTTTTACCTCAGCCAGGCAGCCCGCTCAGCACCATGAGAACCTGACACAGTTGAATTCAGA
This sequence comes from Geosciurus inauris, assembly GCA_004024805.1. Lineage (NCBI taxonomy): Eukaryota > Metazoa > Chordata > Mammalia > Rodentia > Sciuridae > Geosciurus > Geosciurus inauris. The sequence goes on from PVHX01003965.1 coordinate 119,336, forward strand.
ATGCTGTTAAGGAACCTCCAAGCAAATGACATTTTCCAACTTAAAAAGAAAGGGGCCAAAATGTCAGGGGGGAGCTGGAGTGAAGTGGAAGTAAAACTTGAAAGATGAAAGCTAAGGAAAAGGAGCTTTGGGGTCAGTGGGTGAAAGGTCAGCCCTCTTCGTCAACTGGGGGAATTTTGCCTCTTCATGGGAGACAATAAAGAAGTGTTTGCAATCAGTCAGAAATGTGTACCTTTGTCTGCCTCAAAGACCTCAGAGTTGGAGGCAGCAATGTACACATTATCAATTATTTCAGATTATCTTTCTGATTTTTTTTCCTCCTCCTCCTCCAGCTGCCAACCATTAGATGTGCATCTGGCAGCAATTTCAGTTTTTCAAGTGACTCAGGCAGCACTGAAGGGCTGGATCACCCTCTTGTTCAGTTCCTTTACATGAGAGATTGGGGAAAAGAATTTGGAAACAAAAGCCACCCAGTTCCTCCCCTACCAATTATAAACATGCTTTAGAACCTGGAGTAGTGCATTTAAAAAATCTCACTGAACATCCACTTAAGCCTATTCATGTGATTTCTTTGTAAATGCTTTCATGTAGTATTATAAGGCTTTCATTAACAGACTTAGAAAGGGCAGGGGGCTTCAGGCTTCTAATATCTTCAAGCACTAGAAGTGGCCTTTGAACGGAGTTTCTATAGACAGCATTAATTTAAGATTTGTTCAAAGGTAAGTGAATGCTGCTGTCTTAGTATTTAATTTGTGCTGTTCCCTGTGTAGGTAGGATGGTCTTCTTTTGTATCACAGAGCATATTTTTTATCTCTGCTACTACTACCTATCTCTGTTCTTTCTCTTCTGGCATTTCCCTATGCTACCTCCTCTCCAAAATAACTTTGTTTCTCTTCCCAAAATTCATCTCTGATTTGGGCTTCAGCTCCAGCTATTGGCTAGCATTTGGTCTGTGGATCCATTCTTGCTTGCTGGTTCTATTGGGTTGTTTTTGGTGGATGTATTTTCAGATATTGGGAGATGTGAGCTCTCAGGGTTTGGGGTTTTTAATAACAGTAGTTACAAAAGAACTAAAGATTGAGTTATTATATGCTATGCAAAATAAGAACTTGTGTATTATTTCACTTAATCTCAAAAACCCTCTGCAATGGATATGGCTATCCTGTGTTACATGTGAAAACATTGAGATTCAGGAGGCTTGAGTAACTTGCCCCAAATCACAGAGCAAAGAACAAGAGAAGAGATAATGGAAGTTTCCTTTCAAGTTTTAACTTGGAAATAAGTTTTGAGTTAAACAAAATTACCAGTCTTTAGAAAGTGTGACAGCCATGTAATAATAGCTCTATTTTCATTTTCAAAGTTACCCTTTTTGTGTTGTTTCCTAAATTACATTTTAGAACTCAAATCACATACTTATCACTCAGATAGTGGCAACCCAAGAGGAGCATGGGTTTATTGCATTGTTACTTTATTGCAAACAATAGTTATAGCTTTATCTTTGATGGGACCCAATTAATATTGGTCCTGCCCTTGGCCTTCGGTACAGTGTTCCATACTCCTTAACCTTGCTTTGTGTTTAGGAGTCACTCATAGACCAGAAATCTTTGTGATTTGCATTTTTTCAAGAATTCTTCAGGTGAAATGAATGAGAATTGTGGGTTGAATACATTTGAAACATACGGCCATATACTTAGTATTTGTGCACAGTTTCAGTGTTTTTCCAGTAGTTAGACCACTTTTTCTTTTTCTTTCTTTTCTTTCTTTCTTTTTTTTTTTTTTTTTTAAGAACAGTTCACTTAGTCTTTAAAGAATCACAGATCAAATTCTTCCCAGTGTTTTCCCTTTGGTATCCTTCTCAAAGCAAGAAAGAAAACAAAGGCTAAAACTTTGTACTTGTGACTTAAGGCAATGGTTTCCTGGAGATGTGAATTAGATGTATGTCTTGGAGGGTCCTCTACTGAGCTGGAGCTTGGCCTCACTAGGTACTGCTGGGAAGGGCATTGTCCTCTGGTAGTCTTGTTTATTGACCACGTCACCCCCCCACCCCTAAAAAAAAAAAAAAACCTACAGGGAGGGTATCAGGGCTATACCACTGGGGGAGATTTTTGTTGCATTACCAAGTTCTTCCATAAAGTTAACCACAACCCATATTATCGGGGACTCCAGCTAAATCTTGCGGTGAGTAGGAAATAGATTAAACACAGGTTTTCCCATTCCTCCATCTGCCAGAAGTGATGTCAGCGGTGTTAACGACCCTACCTCAGTTCTCTACAGACCCAGGCTGTCTCTGCGAATGTCTGTGCTGTGCCCCGTTCAAGTGCTGTTATGGAAAAGTTGATTATGGTTAAGAAACAGTTGAGCTGCTGGACAGTTAAGCTGACTATACTCACGTAGAGTCAGGCACTTGCTTTCTTGAAGCAATTTGCATCCAGAAAGAGGGAAAAGAGATCTATTTATTGCTTAAGAGACAAATGAAGGGAGTGGGAATAGGTCTGCCTGAACCCCTTTGTCTAATTACAGAAATGGCATGACAAACACTTTCTGCTCTCTCTAAACCACATTATAAATGAAGGTCTCATGTAATTTAACTCTACTGGTTTGTACAAAGCTACACCTTTAGAACCTGTGTCCTGTGTTCTGACCATTACAAATAAAACAAAACCCAAAACCCAAGAGTGACGTGATATTGCAGTATAAACCTCAGAGCTGGAAGGCAGTTCCTGTGAGGGAGGGAATGTGTTGCAGAAAAACCTAGAAGTGCAAAAGACAGACCGACCTCTTGTCTTCTTAAGGCAGCATCTTACTTTTGTAAGCATCACAGGTTTATTTTGGTTGAACTCTGTTCAAATTAAAGCTTCCTGTTCCCATAGTACATGTAGTCAGACTAGAAATGTAGAGGGGCTTTTTTTCTGAGTTATTCTATCTTGATTCTGTCATATAAATGGGACCTATTATAACACTGGTAGAAGAGAGATTGGAGATGTTTGGATTTGGGGTGAGAGTGGTGTTATGGCCTTGACCTCATTTGCTTGATCAGCATGCTTCATTAATAAAAAGAATGGTAAGTCACTGCAGTGGCTAGTCTTTGGTTTAAAAGATCTCTAAATATTTCTTTGGATTTCCTTAACAAGTCATGGGTGGAATACTTATAATTATTGAGAACTATATCTTGTTGTTTGTTTGATCCGTCTGCTTATCCTAACCATCTGGAAGGGTTCTCAGAACTTACTTTCGCCTTTTGTAGCTGGGGAAGAGAAATCTCAAATGCTGACAGTGTTCATCCTGGTAGACCACAGCGGGGGTGACAGGCCTGATCTCTCCTCCTTGGTCACTCCTGATCTCCTTGATCTCCTGTCCTTTTCATAATACATGTGTCTTTCTTCATTGGTGGTCTTCTGAAGTCACCAGCCCTGCCAGAAGGTCTTTCACTGGGACAAAAGGGGTACTGGAGCGAGATGGCCTCTCACATGTTGGCAGCTCTCCCTGAATTTTCCTCCTTGACAACCCTGTGCACATGAAGGGCTGGCTGCACCCCTGTTATTTCCATAGCCCTCTCCCATGTGACTTGCACAGGCAAAAGTACTATTTAAGCAGCTCCATTAAAGCACTGGCCTGGCTGGTCGTTTACCCTTTGCCATTTAAGACCACAAAACCAAGTCTTTCCCGCTCAATCCTGGCCTGTTTTAAAAGCAATTGGTTTCCCTTCTTTAGCTTGAATGGCTTTCTCCTTTTAACATTAAGTAGCAAACATCTTGATCTTACCTCTAACTTTAGTTCAGTCAGTCTTGTTTGATTAATTTTGATAGGGATGGTCTGAAGGCTTTAAAAGGAAGAATGCTTTTTTCAGCACTTAGTTTTGTCCTTTTCCAAAGCTCCAGCCTGTCTCCACACTTCCCACTGAACTTTGAGAAGAGCAAAGAGATTCTTCCATGTCCCTAACTTTTGAAGCTCTCTGGATTTAGCCTTACTTTTCTTTTTTAGTGGTGACTGCTCTAACTAGTAGAGCTGATCCAGGCAATGGTGCTTCATCCCCTGATGCTCTCATCAAACTCAGATGGTAAAACCCAGACTCTGAGCCACAAAATTCCTTTGGTAAAAGCTTCCCGGTCTACCATGCAGGTCAGCGGTCTCATTTATTTGTCCAAGATTTTATAGAGTGAATGTTAAAATGAGTAATACCCATCTACCACCAAAACTATGAAGGTATTTGAGATGATGATGATTATTTTTTAACTTACTGGATTCATTTGCCAAATTCAAGGATGCTTAAAAACAGAGTGATACTTCTGCAGTATTTTATAAGGTGATTTTATTAATACGCCAACATTCTAGAACATGGGATCTGCTTTAAATTAGTGGTACCATAAATTAATTACAGCTACATCAGTGACGTAGCTGAAGAAGTGAGTTGTGGCCGTGGTATACAGTTGACAGTAACTGTGTGAAGGAGGAAATCACTACGGGAAGCAGAATGGAGAGGGACTTTACAGGCGTCATCGCCAGCACCTTTCAAGTCTCCCAGCCGACCTCTGGGCCTTCATGTCCTCCTCCTTTTCTCTCCTTATTCCCAACTGGGGGGAATCCTTTTTCTCCTCTGGAGGAATCCTTCTCCTCTCTTAGTTCTTCCTGAATTTTTGTCTGTGCCATTCCCTTAAGGACTGAGGTTTTTGGAAGCCAAAGCCAAGAAGCCAGAGTTCCTACTTTCCAACTGTATACAGTGACTTTGGAACATGGGAAAAGGACAGAGTAGTAAAAAAGGTTAAAAATTTCAAATAATTTCTCATCGCTAGTTTTTAAGAATGAGAAAGAACTAAGTATTATTTGAATGTTACTTTCCTAATTTAAGCTTTTTTTAAACATCAAATGCAGAATCTTATAAGTTCAAATCCTTCAAATAAATGAGAAAGTTTAGAATATTCATATTACATATGAATAGTAATTTTTCTTGAGTGTCAGGAATTACAAATAATATTTATGCCTTCTTTGTGTTTCCCTGTATTTTTATACCTTTTTTTGGTATTACATTCAAGCTATATCATTTTAAACAACACGGCCATTGATGTTAAGTGAATCAAGTACATTGCTTTAAGTGGAGGGATTTAATTTATAAGAAATGTTCTAGCTGAATTTATAAGATTTCAAACAGTGATGTCCATTGAAGAAAATTCAGTACTAGTTGTTTTTTAAGTACAATTGGATGAGGAAGGGTTATTATTTCTGGCTACGTTTCAGTATATGACAATAGTCAACCAATTTCATTCCTATTTCCTTAGAGTAAAAACTACTAATAGTGCCCTGGTCAGATATTTATTATTATGTTGCATTTGACTCACACATTGGCAAGAAGTTTCAGACCAGGTAAATATAAGGTAAATATACTTGTTAATGGTTTTGACTGAAAATGCAGTACTGGAAGGGTATGGATCCTTCCATCACACTTAGATCTTAACTCTGCTGTTTTCAGCTTTCATGGTCAATACCAAGCAATAGGCCGAGACTATGCGGAAGAAAGCAAAAGCTGTATTTGTTTTTCAGCTTTAGTAGACCTTGTTTCAGTGAATAGAGTCCAGGAGATGTAAATTCCTGCTGGATGCAATAATGCAATAATCCATAGGTCTCAAGTAGCATTGCTCAAGTGTTGACTTAACTTGATAATACTTTAAAAATTACATTTTTTATTACTGGCCACAGGATTAAGTGGGTTTTATCTTACAAGAAGATATACACAGAAGGTGTGGTGAGGAAATTTTGTCAAAATGTAATTTCCTGCTAGTAAATCTTATGACAGGTGCATCGTATGTCTGGGTTCAGAAGTTATTCCCCAGTGATCTAACTAGAGAGACTGTATCACAGAACATCACCGCTTGATATTTGCCCAGTGTCTTCTCGTAAGGAAACAATTTGCTTTCTGGTGTCTAGTTTATGCATGTTGTAGATGAGCTCAAATGAGCTTCTGTATTTGTAAAATATGGCAGCAATATTTGCTATATATGGTTGGTGTCTATCAGGGGAGATTGTGTTTATAAAGTGCATTAGAGGTACACATGAGAATGTCATCCTGTGCTTATTACAGTATTTATTATTACATTTGTAATTTATCATTCGCAGATATTGGTTGAATTGTTGCTTTTTTTCCTCTCTACATTACAAAAATATATAGATATAGATCTTAGCCTTTCTTTGGGGGCCTTATTCAAGCTTAGCCTTTCTTGATTAGCAAACATGTCGAGGCAGAGGTGTGGGGAGATGAACACAAGTCCCATAAAGGGTATGTTGAGGTCTGTTTAGAAAGCCAGACTTCCTGTCCAACCGACTTATCAGCGTAACTGTCGTGAACAACTCTCCTTTTGGAACTTCAATTTTGGACCCCTTTGCCTCTAGATAATACCTCTCTGGGAACCATTACTCCGCTTCATCAGCTCCTTTATTCGCCATATTTGGCTGTCTCCAAAGATCAAATGTGCCCTCCAAGGGCTAAGACTGGCTGCTATAGAGACTATTCAAAAGGATATGCCCACAGCTAAGAAGTTCTTGCAAAAAAGAACTGGGGACTTGAGAGGGCATTTCCGAACTGCTGCCAACAATGGCTGCATGATTGCAGTAAGGATGCAGCTTCCCAGGTGGCTGGCACTGAGGAGTGGCTGATGGGCATTACCTAACAGGCATAGTTCCACTTTACCAACAGCCATGGGCAAACCACTGTACGCGGACAGGCAGGTGTGAACTTCAGACTTTCCCTGTAGAATGTTCCAGGTGTTATTATTATTATTTTTTTAACCTGCCTGTACCTGCGTATTCCCACCCACGGTCTGCATTGCCTCACTCTTTACTACTTGCTCTCACTTTTTCATAGATTCCTAAGTTGATAGCAGCAATTGGTAGCTTTGTGGCTGAAGCATGTGTTGACCAGGATTTATGATATAGGCTTTTAAAAGTACTATATGTTAAGACTACAGAAGAAAGGTCTATGATGGAAATTATATATCCTTTTGCGTCCTGCTCTTTGAACATATTTGTGGAAAATTACAAGAACGGTCTCTGCCTGGCCCAAAGCAATAGATTTCATATATACCCTGAAGGCCATATTTTTCCCTGTTCTCTCAGGGCCCCAGATCTCTGCCCTGTGCACGAATGCAGGTTGGCACCACATGTGTAATGCTAAAATGGGGTACAGTTTGTTCCTGTCCTAAGCTGTTCATTCAGCCTTTCTGGATGAGAGCCAGATAAGAAATGAAAAACATACTGTGTGCCCTTTGCTTTCCCCCATTTTATATTTGGCAATTTTTTTTTGTTGCAAGTTCTTGAATATGGCGTGGCCTTCCTGCCCATTACTAGTCCTGGAGCTGAGAAGCTGTGTTCACCTGCACTCAGTATTCTGGTAGGAACATTCTGGTAGGTCTTCAGGAGAAACTTGGAAGTGAGTGAGACACCTGGACCTCCTTGTCCAGGAACTTGCACAGATACCACCAGGGCTTCTGGAAGGAGGGGGGTCTGCCTTTCCTTCTTAAAGACCACAGAAAGATCCACCTTTGTTCCCATGTCCTTTCCCACATTATGGATCAGCATCCACTTATCAATGAGTACATTCGGCATTTGGTTTTCTGAGATTGGCTTACTTCACTTAGCATGATATTCTCCAACTCCATGCATTTACCTGCAAATGCCATAATTTTATTCTCTCTTATTGCTGAGTAATATTCCATTGTGTATATATACCACAGTTTCTTTATCCAGTCATCTATCGAAGGGCATCTAGGTTGGTTCCACAGTTTAGCTATTGTGAATTGAGCTGCTATAAACATTGAAGGTGGATCTCCATTCACAGGGGTGTAAGGGGGGAGGGGGCATGGGGACAGCAAGGGTGATGGAATATGATGGTCATAATAACCCTAACTTTATGTATGATTGCATATATGATGTGATTCTATACAACTTACAAATAGAGAATTGATATGTTATCCTCTATCTATGTACAATGAGTCAATTTACACTGTCAACATGTAAGCCTAAATAAAACAAGAATAAAAATTAAAAAAAAAAAAAAAAAAAAGACCACAGAAAGAAAATCCCATTTCTGTGGCAGTTAAAAGGAATGGCAGTCTGGAATGCTTTCTGTTGTTTGTTTGCTTGTTTCTGCTTTGGCATTTTCATGTCCAGTCTTCATTAGTAAATTAAATAATAGTCTGTTTACCTGATTTTTAGAGGCAGAGTTAATATTTTGAAATAAACAGAAATCTTCTAAACCTAGAGTCTTCATTTGATAAACTTCCAACTTACCTGAAACCATCACGTAAATAGTGAATGCTGATGGATTTGACCCGTGATCACCCTTGAAGAGAGAGAGAGAGGGAGAAAGAGAGAGAGGAATGAAAGAGAGAGAAAGAGAAATGAAAGACAGATTTAAAAAAAAACAGCTATATTCATTAACATTTATATTTGTGAATTTAAGGAACTGTTGCTCTCCTTGTAGTCTTGGTGAATCTTGATCATATCTCCCTCGTTGTCCCTATAATTAAAGACCTCGTGGCTTGGCAGTCAAGGTTTTTCACCATCCACCCAGATCCATAGACTCAACTCCTAGTGCCCCGATCAGGTACCTTGCCATCCTGTGAAGCTGTACCCTTCATGTGCCCTGTTCATGGCTGCCCTTTCATCTCCTGGGCCTTCTTTCATCATGTCTGCGGGAGGTGTCCTGTGTCCTTTGTCATTTGCTCAACTCACATCTCTTGCACACCTGCAGTGTGGCAGGCCTTGTCTGAAGTTCTAGAGATGCCACACCAAAGCAACTGAGACACAAACCCTGTTGCCGCACCCCCAATTATTCATTTTTTTTGCAAAGCAAACCGAGTGTGTTAGGGAGGTACTTCCCTTTAATTCTTTGCTGGAAATATTCTTCCCCTCCTGCATGCATCTAGAGCTTTTCCCCGCTGTACATCTATCATGAAATTCACCTGCCAGCTTAGCGTTTTATCTATTTATGAACGAGTGTGCCTGCCTTTCTAGAAGGCAAAGTGTATAGCAGAATTCAACTTTGAATCCTCTATAGAATCCTCTGTAAAACTTAATGCAGCCATTTACTCATTCAACAAGTATTTATGATTATCTTCTCTGCTGAATGCTGCTCAGGGCACTCTATAAATATTGATATGTATAGGTAACTTTGGAATGCGTGAAAAATATTTTGAGCTCTGAAGGATCGTCTGTTATTATACTTGAGAGCAATAGATGCTTTATGAAGTTGTAAAAGGGTCTCATCTCTGAAGGGGAATTACGGATAATGCCCCTTTGAGGTCTGCCTTCTTGAATTGCAGAGAAGAAATGCTTTGCTTCTGCCTAAATATAACTTATTTCTACTAGACTTAAACCTGAATCCCTTTCTTTTCTTATTTAATAATTCACTATGTCTGTTTTGCATGGGTCTCCTCTTGCATCTAAAATTCTGTCAAACAGTGTCACATTAAAAATTGATTCCAGATTTTGTAATGTTAAGCTCTGCAACTTCAGATGCTAAAATTTGCAGTTGACTCTTCACCAAAAGAATATTGAGCATAGATTGCCTCTAACCTATTCACTATATTTTGCTGTAGTTTTATCCAGCAAATATGATTAGCATTTTTGCTTCAATCAGAACACCAAAGAATCTTCTTATTGTTGCTAAACCTCTGAAATGTCCAGATCACATTGATTTGTTTACTCATTTAATATTGACTGCTTTTAGTTTTTGATTGCTTTAGACTCTTGCATCTTGAAAGAAAGAATAGTCAAACACAGTTTGTTGATTTTATTTAGGTACACGGGACTGTGCCTGTAGCGTCGGTTTATCGGAGACTGCTCCCTTTCAGAAGGCGAGCTCCCAGATTGGGGTTGAGTGTGTTTTGAGATGCCTGTGGTGACCAAGTCTTTCCTTTTCCCTTTCAGAATGAAGACCTCAACGACCTCAGCAAATCCTCCTCTAACTCATGGGTACCCAGACTCTAACTCTTTCATGATTCACAATCAGGACCTCACATCTTCCTCCTCCGTAGATGGTACGATGTATCCATTTCAGTTTGTTTACTTTATACAATCCTCAGGAGTTCGTTGACTGAACTGCACGTTCTATATTGTGCCAAGCAAAAAAGCACTGTGACACCAGAAGAATGAGTCTGCGTGAACTTCATCCCGAACCTTAAGGACTTAGCTGGCCACAATGAGCTGATGTGCCCACCACCAGGCTGCGGGAGAATGGGTTTCCTCTCATTGCATTGACAAGATTCGTTTCATCTGCTGCTGAAACTGTGTTTGACAAAATATCATTGTAAATTATTTCAATCAAAACTGTTCACGTTGGGTGGAGAGAGTATTAAATATTTAACATAGGTTTTGATTTATATGTGTAATTTTTTTTAATGGAAATGTAACTTTTCTTACAGCACATCTTTTTTTTTTGGGATGTGGAACTGAGGTATACAATGTTCTGTTGTAAAGAGTGGAGCAAATGCTTAAAACAAGGCGAAAAAGAGTAGAATAGTGTATGATCCTTGTTTTAAGATTGTAATTCAGAAAAATAATATAATAAGAATCATAGTGCCATAGATGATTCTCAATTGTATAGTTATATTTGCTGATACTATCTCTTGTAATATAAACTTGATGTTGAGCTGAGTTCCTTAAAAGAATTAAATCTTAATTTTGTATTTTTCCTGTAAGACTATAGACCATGTTAATTAAACTGAAGAACGATATATACTACTGGGTTATTTTCAAGTGTCAGCTTAAAATTGGCGATTGAATGGAAGCAAAATTATAAGAAAAGGAAATCAAAGTCTTCCATTGTATATATTGTAAAGAGAAGGAGACATGGGTGATTCTTTCAAATCGAAAGCTCTCTTTGGAATGAACAATGTGGGTGTTTGTAAATTCTGGAAATGTCTTTCTATTCATAATAAACTAGAATCTGTTAATCTTTTCTTCTCTCCCCCTCCCCCAGTCCACTTCTGGAAGCTTCCTGCTCCATTCCCACCATTTTTTTTTTCCTGAGCACACGTTATAATATTTCATTTCCTGCATTGTCTTAAGGATACTTAGACAAGTGAGTGCTTGCTAACCAGAAATTAAAATTCCAGAGTGGCAGTTTTTTTTTTTTTGTTTTTCTGTTTTTTTTTAATTTTTCTTTTTTCTTTTTTTTTAAATCATGACCAGGGCTACATGTCATTTCCCTTAAGACCCTGAGCTCATGTGTTCTGAGAACTTCCAGTTTTACATTATTTAACCGAATGTAATTGGCCCATTTGCCCTGGTAGGTGCTGGCCTAGTAGTGATTAGTTTAATTAAAAAAACAAAAAAACAAAAAAAATGAAAAACAGTGCATAGAGAGCACATAAAAGCATAATGACCTGCTATGGGAACATCTAGCCAGCAGTGAGAATTTTAATCTTTATTTAGAAAGTATACACATCTTGGAATTTTTCCTTGTGAAACACAAATGGCAATGAGCACATTTAAAGATATTGCCTACAGAAGTTTTTAATCTTTTTGCCAGGAAACTTCCGAAAGTTAAGTGAATTCATGCAAGTATCAGGCTCCCTCTGAGCCAGTGTGAAGTCTGTATCAGGCGTTGCCAGCCCTGTTATTGGGAGGAGCAACAGTTTATTTCTGGGAAGGGTGATCCTCCTGGGTGGAGCTATAAGGAAGGGCCAGGGTTGGAAGGCCTTGCATGGCTGCTGCTCTGATCAGCTGGTTGGGGATCTCTGCTCTACTCAAGAGGGAGTGGAGATAAATGGCACCCCCACACTGCTGAGGCCCGTGTTACTGTTCATTCAGCCAGATGGCATGTACCTCACAGACTATTGTACAATGTTCATCGTTGCAGATTTTAATCATTTGCATGCTCATCGATTTCTAAGATAAATAGGCCTATAGTCATAAGAATCCATTGTTTTCAAGGAACTTGCTGAATTACATCATTTCCTATTTGTAGAGAACACCACCAACTTTGAAAATCTCATAGGAAAGTTATTTTTTACTCCTTTGTAAAAAAGACTTTCTCAGTCAAACTGACTTTTCATTTTCAACTCTTGTGATTCGTACTCTTGCTAGTGTAAGAAGAAAGCTAGCTATTCTGCTCTCTTCTGTTGAGCACTTAAGTAGTTAAAGAGAAATCAATGAACAAAGCTGCCTCAACTATTTTCCTGCTAAGCTGGTTATTATTTCTCAAGGAACCCAGACTTTAAATATGTATTCCAAGATACCTCTGCATGTGGAATTATCAACTATTTTGGGTGAGAACAGAAACGAACAGACTGGAAAATGCATCTCTTAGTTTCTATAGTCGATTCAAATAGGATAAAGGTAGAAAGTCTAATTTATGCTGCTTCTAGAGGTACCCGAGCTGGGTTTGATGACAGTATCAAACTCAACTGATTTAAAACTGGAAGTTGCTGGTACTCAAGTCAACAACTCAGTGCTCTGGCTAACTCAAAGGGTTTGCTTTGAGCCCATCAGCTGCTAAGTCCTTGTTTGGTTCCTATTTAAGAGAGTTGGCTTTTATCCATTTCAAAGTATTTTTTGTGGGCCAGCCAAGGGCTTACGTTAATGGGTCTTCTAGTGGCCTCTAGTTAACCTAGAAGTTAGTGGCTTTTTCTTCTTGAGACCAACCTTTCACAGCGTTCTTTCTTAGAGACAGGCAGAGTTATAAAATTCTCCTTTGTGAAAAGAACAAATGTTTCATGGCTTTGATATCTTCATTCTGAGCAAAAAGCATGTCCCTAGAACCAGTTGGAAGTAAAGGGAATCCATTAATGATCAACCACCTGAGTCAATAATGACAAATCAGTTCTGATGTTACATGTGTGGCTATTTCTTGCTAACTCTCAAAGGTCAGGGACTTTGACTAATCCAGTGATGCAAAAATGGATTCACTCAGAATCATCTGGCCAGAAGTAGAGATTTTTAACCTACCTTTCCCTGGCTTTTGTCTTTTAGGTTTCTTTTACATGTGAAACGGAGTATTAAGAAACAGTTTTATACTGTTCAGAAACAGTGCTTTACAGTACCAAAGCCCTGTTTTATGCAGTCTTGCATCCAGAATGCAATATGCCATGTAGCTGGAAACTTCAATTTTATTTACTACAGGTGGTTTAAAGATGGGGAAGGAGGCTCACCACCCACTGATGCCAAGAGCCACAAAAGTCAGTACAGAGTGAAGCCCTGTGCTGATCCCACGGTCAGTCTCACTGGCTTTGTGGAACTCTGTAGGTCAGTCCATCACACAAGGAGGCCCTGAAACTAGACACTGAGAATTCAAACCCTGACTGGGGACACAGGGATCCTTTGGGAGGCATGCAAAAGAGAATGGGTGGAAACCAAATATGAAATTGCTTCTTTGTAGTGACTTGAAGGGGGATAGTGTTCCCAGGACCTTGGTGAATGTTAGGTGGAGGCGACGCTGTACTCCTGTATATAGGCTACTGAGAAACCTGAAGGAAGAAGCATGCTTTTTTAGGGATGTGAGGAAATATCACCTTGCCAAGGCTAAAAAACAAAAAGCTCCATCCAGGCAGTAGGCTTAGTTATGAGGAGCAAAGACAGCCTTGTTGTAGTCAGTAGAATGTCCCGAGTTAAACACTGCCTTTGGTCATTTCTAAAGCCAAGCCTGGGAAGAGCTTCAAGGTCTTGCTATACCTCTGCAAACCAGACCCCTAAGTGTGGCTGCAGAATGTGTGGGTTTGGTGTGTGTGGCTATTTCTCACTGCTTGTAACCAGAGCATCAAATTCGATGCTGCAAGGTTGAATGATATCAGGAATGTTTGGCCCTACTCTTAAGGGATCTATCATTAATAAACAGCTTATAATTAGCTAGTATGATTAGAAAGTATATGACTTAGATGACAAGTTGTCTTCCTTTCCTAGCTTGTCGATGACTTGGCATTGGTCGTGAATACACAAAGAGATCCAGTGTGTTAGCCTTTCACCATTCACCTGGCATTTAAACCTCTCTTTGCTCATGCTGTTCATTTACCAGTGTTACCCGATATGCCACATGCTAGGACACATTCACTACACAGGAAAGCGTCTAGATTTGTGTAGATCTTTAGTGCTGATTTTTTTTTTCTCTTTAGAACTTTGCCATTGGCCTAAGAATGTAGTTCCCAGAACAATTTTTCTTGCAAAGTACTTTCCTTACACCTCTTGGCTACAGGGTGGGCCAAATCAACTACATATATATTTTCACTTACGGTGTGTGCAGTTTTGTTTATCATCCTAAGATGCTGGTGTTGTCCCTGGTGCTACTTCATCTGCGTACAAGAGACCAACACATGGTCTGTATTGCTACCAAACGTTTATTGTATATATGTGTATAACATACATATGATGTATATATGTTATGGGTACCAGGCCAGGTTTATATTTTTTATTTAGAAGTGTTTCACTTTTCCAAGTTTTCTTTATAGTGTTATGTTTCTTTTCAATTTTTTT